>MJUT01008843.1:104137-128451 GCA_002080005.1 Gigantidas platifrons | reverse complement strand
TTGTAGACGTCTAAATTAACTGATGTCTATTCCTTGTTAATTGTAGACGTCTAAATTAACTGATGTCTATTGCTTGTTTATTGTAGACGTTTAAATTAACTGATGTCTATTGCTTGTTAATTGTAGACGTCTAAATTAACTGATGTATATTGCTTGTTTATTGTAGACATTTAAGTTAACTGATACCTAATGCTTGTTAATTGAAAACATTTAAATTAACTGATACATATTACTTGTTAATTGTAGAGGTTTGAATTAACTAATACCTATATATTGCTATTGCTTGTTAATTGTAGAGGTTTAAATTAACTGATACATAGTGCTTGTTAATTGTAGAGGTTTAGATTAACTGATGTCTATTCCTTGTTAATTGTAGAGGTTTAGATTAACTGATACCTGTTGCTTGTTAATTGTAGAGGTTTAAATTAACTAATTCATATTGCTTGTTAATTGTAGAGGTTTAAATTAACTGATACATAGTGCTTACTAATGGTAAATGAATTGCAAATATTAATTAGCAAGTTTTTTTTGGCTAATCCACAATTGATATGGAGTAGCTAATGGTTCTAGCGTGGATGTGCTGCCATATTGATTTTTTGTAATTCAACATGTCAATTCAAACGATACGATAGATAATAAAGACATCGCCTAACTTTGGCAAAAAAAGTCTTAATTGATTATATCCGAAATTAAATATGCATGTTGTGAGCTGACATCCAGTGTTTACGTTCTACACTGAAAAGTGTCATATGACGTAACAAGTTTGTAAGATGTTTATGTGCCGAAGAAACATACAATATTTCGTGACATTTTATTTTTTTTATCTTCAATTTTTAGACCATTTCTGAATCCGATATAGAGCTGTTTTCTTCCTGTACTAGAATAGAAATAGATGTGTTGTATTTGAGTAGTTACAGACATCAATTGAGGCTTTGACGGTCTCAAATATCCCTTCTACAGGGTCCATGTACGTGTCGCATTTTCAAATCCCAAACTGACTCCAGCAATTTCCGGTATTCAAATACAATACAGTTATTTCTAAATTTAACTTATGTGAACTACTTGTTAATTGTAGACGTAGAAGTAATGTTATGATTATTGCTTGATAATTGCGGTGTAGAAACTAACCGCTTGTACAGTATATTTATCATTTTACATCTAGTGTTAGTAATTGTGTTGTGATTTTTGTTTTGTTTGTCTTCGTCTTGTGTCTTGTGTACCCAATGTTGCCAGTTTCTGTGGATTGTCCATTTTGTTTCTTTTACGTTAATTAAGTCATTGTGTCTGTTATCATCAAAGGTTTGGTTTCAGATGTTCCTGACAAAGATAAAGATAAAGATAATAATACAGTAGCAGAGAATGATACAGTAACAGAGAGTAATACAGTAGCAGAGAATAATACAGTAGCAATAGTTATACCAATGTATGTAATTTTATATTTCATAAAGTGAAGGAACGAGAAAAAATAGAGAAATGTAAAGTTTTGTTTACGCAGAATGAGTTTCGGGATAACCTTTTCGCTTTTTTTTATTTTAATGAATAGCCATGGTAATGAAACAAACGTTTATGAAATAGAGACAATATAGGTCAATAATGAAATTAGCATAAACAATGTCAATAATTCATTGAAAATGTTTAGTAAGAATAGCATGTAGCATGTGAAACAAAATCCCAAGAATTTGCGAGTAAATATTTTACTTTGACATTTAAATTGTTCAGAAGTAAAATAGTGTGAAAATGTTTTTGATAAATTCATAAACGAGGGTAAATTATGAAATGTAAAGTTTTAATAACCTAGTATAATTGCAAAGGATCGTGCGAGTTATTTTTATTTCTTGGCTGGCTTGGTTATCTTCATTTCCGAAACCACTTTTCTGATGTATATTAATGTTGACATGAATATTCATTGGATGGACAATAGTTGGTGTTGATCGGAAGTCCAAGATAACAAACACTGCACTGGACTCTATAGGGGACATATGTCTTATTAGAAACTACAAAGCTGAGTAAACCCAAACGATACATAGATGATATCTGGGTGGTCTTGCATATTCTTTTTAGCTTTTTATTGGAGGTGCAGATTAGAAATCTAAGATTGCGTCCACTGCAGAACATAGTTGAACATAGAAAATGGTAAAATTGTGTTCTTGTTCAATACAAGAATGAAACATCCTAATAATACATGTATGGTTATTAGATGGTTCTTTACATATCTGGAAATAGTTAATGATACATTAATATTCTCTGTAAGATCTTTAAACCAATTTGGCAACAATTTCCGATTACAAACTTTGAAGCAATGTGAATTGGATTGTTCTCTACTTAGATACTGACCTGAGAAGAAAGATAGCTGCAAAGGTATCATTATAATATCTGTGTAGTATATTAGGCTATTTTACATGTAAATCAAATCACATTTAAATCTCTTAAACACCTCTGATGTCAATTCTTCTATCTGAATAAAACGTTCCAAGCAACAATGTATTTTGATTTGAAAATGTTCCCTCTCTTTGGCCATCTAACAGATACACATGTTAAGAATGATAGTTCTTGCTTTAGTTGGCATACTATTTATGTTAAACTAGCTAACATTACTAGTTCTGGATGTCACTAGTAGAGCAGGAACTGTTTAATCCTTCGATGCACCTGAGTTCACCTACGATTTTTAGTTTTTGTTTCTCAGTCTTGAGTTTTGTCTGTAGTTTTGTGAATCATTGTTAGTCCTATTGTCCCTTTTCTTTTGCCCATTGTATTGTCTTTCCTTCTTCGACTTACTGCTTACCCCTTTTTTTTACTTTTAAAAGAAAAACTAATACATTCATTATTTGACCTTATTTTGATTATTAAATGTGATATTGCTTGAATATCATAAAATAAGCATTTGTTATTCCTAGTCCACGTCTAATCATGCTCCGATTAGTTTGGTGGTGGCAGGCCGTTTCATGGAATGGAGAAACTGGAGTAGCAGGAGAAAACCTCCGACGTTCTTAAATTAATTGACAGGAATATGTTTGACGATACCAAAGGAGTAATCAGAAGCTGTTCGTTGCATAAAGTTGTATCCTTTGTACACCTTTCTATGGATGGGAATTGAACTAAAACATTTCTCAACTCTACGTTGAAAAAGGGATTAAAATAATTAATTCGACTATATTTCATAACATAGGCTATCTTGTTTTAGGAAAGATCACGTCTTATTTTATTTAAAAAAAACTTTCAGATTCTGATAAAAAACTCTCTGAAAAAGATAAAATCATCATAAAATATGTTTGACAGTACCAAAGGGCTATTCAGAAGCCATAACTCGGAAAAAGACAAACAATAAACTATTTGTTATGTTCGGAGGACGTGCTTTGCAACAGAAAGTTAGTATTCTTATTTGTAATGTCTGTGTTCTTCTCCTCGCTGACTTGTTTTATTCCTATGAAACACACTTCATGCAGGAGTTTGTTAAAGAAAACATGTAAGCAGCTAGCCTACTCCTTTGATTTCATGGCCTGCTATATAGATGATATGCTATCAATGAAAAAATGGCAACTATGAATAGTATGATGATCGCATCAACCCCATTAAACTTGGAAAATGTTGCCACAGTAAGGTTTTCTTGTTCATGTTGTTCAATTACATGTTTTCACGTTTTTAGTTCCGTGTTGTGATGTTCGCTGCAATTTTCGCGGAAATATGATGTTAGATTAGTCTTGACTCCCATTTGTTTTGTAGGGGTTCATGTTTTATTTATGTTATTTAATTATTTTACATATGCTGATGTTCAACACGATTTCCATACAAGATTATAGTCCTGTCATTTAACAGTAACACAATGGGTGCCACTAGTGGAGCAGGAAATTCTTTCATATCTGGAGTTTTCAGTGGGCTTTGGGTTGCCCAAACCTTAGTTTTCTGTGTAGTATTTCGTCTTCCATTGTTTTGTCTTCTTACTTTTTGTCATTATATTGTCTGTCCTTCTTTGATTATGGTGTCTAATTTCCCCTTTTGGTATCTCCAAACTCTTTTTAATCAGTACATGTAATAATTATCTAAACAGATGTTGATGTTTTGTTTAAATACCTTATATTTCAGTGTTGTGGCTATTGTAGTTATAGTGGTAGTAGCTATCATATTGTACAGTAAGTAGAATAAATCAGAGTCTGTGTTCCTTACTTATTTATAAAGTTACATCAATTAAGGCCGTGCATATGCAATGTTATGAAAAATTCAGGGGTTTACAAGGGTTCTAAAGATATAGATATAACTATTATATGACCTAACTGTTTCTATGTGGCAAATATTTGAGAGAAAAAAATATCAACTGCTAAGCTGATTGGAAAAAAAAACACTTTTCTGAAGATTTTGATATTGTAATAAATTAATTGTTCTCATTATATGACAGTTAAGCTCCCTATCTCTATGGTTTTACCATGATATTTGTTTTGTTTCGTTATTTTTGTTCCTTCCATTTATTTTGTTTGGTTGTTTGGTTTTATGGTGTTTAACTCCACTTTCAACAATATTTCAGTTATGTCGTGGCGATCAGTTTTATTGGTGGAGGAAATCGGAGGACCCGGAGAAAACCACCGACCTGCCACAATTCACTGACAAACTTTATCACTTAATGTTGTACACCTCGGCCTGAGTGGGAGTCGAACCCACAACATCGGTGGTGATAGGCACCGATTGCATGGGTAGTTGTAAATCCAACTACCATGCGATCACGACCATGACTGTCCCTCTTCCATTTATTAATTTCATCTTTACTTAAGATGTTTTGCTAGAGTTTAGTTTCAGATTTCTTTTCCTTTTCAAGAAATGAACTGTGGTATTTGCTATAATGTTTGTTTCAATGGAATTTAAAATGATACTGATGTTTTTCGCTATGCAATAAGTGCCCAATAAAGACCAATGGAATTAGAACAGTTTCTTTCGTTTTTGGTCACCCAACAAAATATGGTATCGGGTCATGTCATGTAACCTCTCATTTATCTTCTACCGTCCAATTATATGCAATTTATATTGCCCAATCAGACAATAGCTCTCAGTGTGTGCCCCATTTTGCAGTAAACGAAGCGAATAATATAACCTACTATTTTTAAAAACGATCTAGATTACTTAATTTCAGTTTGGTGACAACATGTCAATAAATAAATCTACAAAGCATCGCTACGTTTTGTTCATTGGAATTTAAGTTCTCAATATTTGGGAAACAAGTCACTGATTGGTTGGTTGGAGATATTACCCCTGATATGATCCCTTTCGGAATTTTATGGTATTGTCAATAAAAATACACCCCCAAAACATTTAATTTTTATTAGAGTGCTTTAGAATGTAAATAGTGCTGGTCTGGATAAAGGTAAACATTTTGTAATATTATTAACTTTTACATTTTCAGGAAGGAAAAATAAAAAAAAGAAACCAGAAGGTATTTATCCATATTAGGGCTTAGGGTTAGATAGTAAAAGTATTTATTTGAAATAATGAAATATACTACAGATATGATGATATTGCTTCTCCTAACCATGGCTAAACAATATGAACAGAGTATTAAGTAAATAAACGTTAGAGTAAACCGAAGGGGCAATCACGAATGGACCATCCAGAGAAACTGACAACACTAAATACACAAGACACATGACGATGACAAACAAAAGAAAAACACAACACAATATGTGTTGGACACTACTATGTCTAAACAAACATAAATAACGTAAATTAGACATGAACCCTCCTACAAACAACTGGAGGTAAATACGAGCCGAACATCGTTATTATGCGGAAATCGTAACGGGCATCACAACACAGAGTGAAGAAAGTCAAGACATATAATAGGAGAACACAAAAAAATTAAACACATGAGCAACAATGACCCCGTCATTAAAGCTATATTAACTATTGATATGTCTACTTCTCCTGTGAAAAGCACCTCAAACATTTAGTATTTCTTGAAATCCTATGAAATATATACATTTTAATGAAACTCTCATAAACTGCTGAATAAATTATGCCAGACATTACAAGAGTAATAATTCAACTGTGTTTTTGAAAGTGTTATTTTTTTCTTATTTAATTAGGAATTATCTTCTATCATTATTCGATGGACTTGGACATTAGAAAACAAAATTTTAATCACAAACCACAATTTTAGATTAAAATGTTTTTGACACTCAAAATTGGTTGCAGTGTTCATGAATTTAAATTACATTTAAACTTGCTTGATATTTGTGCAAGCTATTCCTGCTTAGTAACAATTGAACAGGATGTACAATAATGTTCAACGATCACGTGTCCAGGTTAATGGCGATGTGTACATGAAATTTAAAATGTCAACCTCATATGACTTACTGTAATTGTATTCTAAATAATATTATGATTGATGCGTTTATTTATAATCTCCATGTCCACCACATAATCCATGTCCATACAACACATGAACTCTTGGAATATGTGGGAGGTAGTGTTACCCCTCGAGTGTGTTATTTTCTCTAAACCATTATATTGACTAAGAAATTTTGGGTATATTATGGTAGTGTCAAGCAAACTTTGCGAGAATGCTCCTTGTATGGTTTTCGTTCAATTTGGAAATTCAATATGACACTAGAGCCAATCATTATTGATACAATTTCAAATTTGAGAAACCAGATATTGATGACAAGTCCCTTATATAATCGTATGAAAAAATTGTATCGATCAGAAATCCAATGAAGGAAAAATTACAGGACAGTTTAAAAACCCTGTAGGAAAATACATAAACAAATAAAAAAATAAAAACCCTGTAGGAAAATAAATAAAAAAATAAAAAAATAAAAATATTCTACAAACTCGATTGAACCCAAACTGGACATGAATAATCACGAATGTTCACTTAATGTAATATACAGCTATTAGTAAATACATATAAGACAATGCATATCTATTATAAAGCATGATACATATGACAAGAAAGTACCCTTGAATCTGTACGATCAGATAATAGAGGATCATATTATAGTTACCAATGTAGTTTCTCAACAAAAATACAGATTTTCAATTTTACATTATTTGGGGGTTAAATTTATTAATAATATGTTTTCAGGAGATTAAAAATATTTTAGGGTATGAGGGAAAAAAAGGTACTTTTGGTTAACTACTAGTTAAAGCCAAGAAAAGGGGAAAAAGGAAAACTAAATAAATAAATGAAAAGAAACAATTATACATTGTAATACAAAATGTAATAATGATTGGGGAAAAAAATGAAAAAAAGAACTGATCAAATTGAGGGGGAAACAAAAACATGGGTCGGAACAGGCATTAGTTTCATTTTGGAAGGAATAAAAAAAATAGAATATTTTTTATATCTTATAGAGAGTTATAATTGTGCAAGCTAACCATACTTTTTGAAGGGCTACATATATGTTTTCAATAATAAAAAAGAAGAAAAACATAAAGCTCTATGAATGGTCCCTTTTTTGCAATAAAGTATTCCAACTGTTCCATGAATTGTTGAAAACTTCTAGATTTTCTTGTTTAATGGTCATTATTCATTCTGTTTTTTAATACTATTTGAGTATATATATATAAGGGCTGTTAAGGCAAGTTTTTTTTTAAAGATATCTACATGTGTATATATAGTATTTAATTGCTAGTACAATTTTGTTGCATGTCAATGAGTTTTTTCCTTGTGGTAACCCAAAATGAATGTCTTTTTTTTATATAGTTTAAAGTAAACTTTTTTTAAGTGTCCAATTATCTAATGCTTCCAGTAGATTCTGGACATTTTCACATTCCCACAACAAATGTATCATATTTTCATGTTCTTTTTTACAAAAACTACACAGTGGATATTGTTTTATTTTGATCTTGTATGGAAAGGTGTTTGTAGTCAATCTGAAATGGTTAATTCTATATTGTAACCACTGAAATTTACATTTTTTTTGTAGTTTTGAAAGGAAGTTTATAAATTTGTTTAATATCATTCTCTGTCAATTCAAACATTGTGATTAATTTTTGTTTACTAGTAGGTGTAAAATGGTTCTTACTCAATATTGCATACATATTTCTGGTGCCCTTTTTACTTTCCAAGAAGACTTCTATATTCCTAGGTATGTATGGGTACACAATTTTTGAAACATTATCTCTATTGAATTGTAGTATTTGTATAAGTAAGAGATGAATCCGTGGTACATTTTGTATTTCAAAAAGTTTGTATTAATATTATACTTCCTTTCAAACTCCTCAAATGAATAAAATTCTCCATTTTCTTTAACCAAATCATTTACTATCCTGACACCCTTTCTATACCAGTCTTTGTAGAAAAGGCATGTATGATTATTATACCAAATAGAAATTATGTAAAAAAAAACTTGCCCAAGAGTTAACTGTGGTAGTTTTGCTTAAAATATATTGCCATGTATGTAGAACACCTTTCCAGAATTCATTTTTACAGTTTTCAATAGAACTTTCAATATATTTATCACCTGCAGTAGTCAATAATTCAGAATCTACATGATTGTACTCCATATTGGGCTTAATTTTTTCACTATGAATAGCTCTACGAATCCATGTTAATTTCAGTGAGTTAATAAAAGCAGTCAGGTTGATCATTTTTAGGCCACCATTTGCATAATCTTTGACTAGCACCTCTTTTTTAATCTTTCCTATAGGGCCTTTCCTTACAAACTGAAAAAGCATGTCATTAAATTGTCTAAGAATCTTATCACCAGGGTTTGGTAAGGTAGTAAACAAGTGTACAAGTTTTGGTAGAATTAAAGATTTATTACTGTAATGTGTCCTATTGGAGTAAGCTGTCTTTTACTCCATTGTTTAAGTAAGCATTTTATTTCAATGATTTTTTTTCTCAAAATTAATTTTAATCATTTTAGAAAGTTATACATCTGAATCTTTTACTACCTATCCATACTACTTGTCTTTTTGCATTGTTAATATTTAAACCTGACACATTAGCAAAGCTGTTCAATTCTTCCAGGCTTTTTAGCTCACCTGACCCAAAGGGTCATGTGAGGTATTGCCATCACTTGGCGTCCATCGTCCGTCGTCCGTCCATTAACTTTTTCATATTTTAATCTACTTCTCTGAAACAAATTGGCCAAATGGAACCAAACTTGGCAGAAAGCATCTATATAAGATCTTCTATAAAGTTTCTTCATTTCGTCCCATTCCGCCAACAAATATGGTCGCCAAGGGCAATTCTAGTTTCTGATTGGCTAATGTTAAAAAAATCTTCTCCTCTGAAACTGCTTGGCCAAATGGAGTCAAACTTAGCAGGAAGCATCTATGTAAGATTCTCTATAAAACTTCTTCATTTGGTTGCATTCGATAAACAAACATGGCAGCTGTTACTAAAAATAGAACATATGGTAAAATTGCACATTTTTGGTAAGAACTCAAAGACCGTTTATAATATCAGAAATCTTACAGTTGTGAAAATGATCAGCACAGCATGATCTAACTACCTTGAAACTTTGAAGAAAATCTGAATACCTATCTTTGAGTTATTGCCCTTTTTTCATCAAATTTTCAAAATTTTAATACTTTTCGTTTTTTATTTCAAAAACTATAAAATATAGATGTTAAGCTTAAATAGCAAACATGTGCAGCATGTCAGGATTTACCTAGCCTGCAATTTTAAGGTAAATCTGATTACCCATCTTGAAGTTATTGCCCTTTTTTCATCAAATTTTAAAAATGTTAATACTTTTCATCCTTTATTTCAAAAACTATAAGAGATAGATGATAAGTGTAACCGAAAACATGTTCAGCTTGTCAAGATCTACATGCCCTGCAATTTTGAAGTAAATCTGATTACCTGTCTAGGAGTTATTGCCATTTTTTCATTATTATTTTTAATTTAAACATTTTTGTCTGATATTTCAAAAACTATTTGAGATAAAGGTTAAGTTTAATTGCAAAAATGTGCAGCATATCAAAACTACCTACCCTGCAATTTTGAAGTTAATCTGAGTACCCAATTTGGAGTTATTGCTCTTTATTCATCAAATTTTCAAAATTTTAATACTTTTTGTCCTTTATTTCAAAAACTATAAGAGATAGATGTTAACATTAAACTGCAAACATGTTCAGCATGTCAAGATCTACCTACCCTGCAATTTATAAGTAAATCTGAGTACCCATTTTGGAGTAATTGCCCTTTTTCGTCAACTTTTCAAAATGTTAATACCGTTTGTCCTTTATTTAAAAAACTATAAGAGATAGATGTTAAGTTTAAACAGCAAACATGTTCAGCATGTCAAGATCTACCTAGCCTGAAATTTTGAAGTAAATCTGATTAGGCCTTTTTTCATAATTTTTTAGCTCACCTGGTCCAAAGACATTATCTTTTATGCATAAATATAGAAAACAGTTAAGGTAATGATTATCTCTCTTTGAAATTTGCTTCAGTAGAATTATATTGTCAGGTGAGCGATACATGCTCAGTGGGCTGAGCCTCTAGTTTGTAATGACAATTCTGTACCATCGAGCAAGATTGCAGTATCATCTGCAAATTGTGATAACTTATTTACAATATTTACAATTTTTAACCCTCCAATTTGTTTGTTATTTCTGATTTGTATTGCCAGGACTCTGCACAGAGAATGAAAAGAGGATATGTCCTTCTATCTCTTTAAATTAAAAATATACAGCAATGTCATATTCATACATTGACCTACACCTTGAACTGTGAGGTCCGGCTGAGAGATGATTTCAATTTCCCCATTGTGAATTTTCCATTCATGTGTAGCAACATTTCAGCACGGCGTGCATATGGAGTATGCTATTCCAGACTTCTGGTTCCCATCGTGATTTCCGTGATAGACGATTGCTGCTTTAAAAAAGTACTGAACCAAGCGTTCCTGGTGGTTTGGTTGAAGAGATCACTTCGAAAGTTTTGCGTTCGTCATCATGACTTGGTTCACCGGAATATCTGTGGTATGAATGACCATGAATAAATATGTTCAGTTTGTCTCTTAGTTTCCTCATTCCTGACTTAAAATCAGATTCATAGCAAGAATAACACTATTGGAGCAGGAACAGTTCCCCTTCCAGTTCACCCCCGGTTTTAAGTGGTGATCTCGATATCTAGTCTTTCTGTGTAGTATTTGTAGTCCATTGTTTGTAATCATCGTTTTTGTCCTTTTTCTTTTGGCAATTGTGTTGTTTGTCCTTTCATTGATGGCTTCTGATACCCCTTTGTTATCTTCAAACTTTTCTTAGCTTAAAAAAGAAATCAACTACAGAAACAAGAGGTTCTAAGGTGCCAAAAAGGGTCTGTTTTGTTTTTGTGTGTTGATGTTTATTTTTCATACAATGTTGATGAATGTTTTCTTCTTTATATTCCTCATTAAAGTCTCTGAATGTAATATCCAAGTGATTTTGTCTGGCGGTTACTGTTCCCAAGATACATGGGGTCAAAATTGGACCAAAATCAAAACTTTCCAAAAAGTCCCATTTTTTTTCAGTGGATTCCTTATGTAATCTCCTGCCTTGGTATTTAAAGAGATCGGATCCAGCTCATATGGTTTCCGAGATAAAGGAGGTACCAAAGGGGGCCACCATGAATGCATGCAGTCCTTCCTAGAGCATTCCAAAGGGACCAAACCAAACGTCTCAACTTTTAAAGTTCTATTTCATTTATTAATTGTTTTTTTTAATATCGACTGGATTGAACACAAACTGAATGAATAACCAATTGGCCAATACAGTCTCATGTGGGCCTCTGGTTAAACAGGTTTGTTGTATTCAACTAATTTCTTAATTAACGATGAATCTTGATAAACATTATATATCTTATATGTTTTCCTCTTCCAGGGAATGAAGAGGAAATGATACCATTACATACTTCGGGTGACCAAATTAAGAATGAACAAGGTAAAATCAAATTATATCATCCTATATAGGTCAGGTCCAAACTGATTGTTTCTGTAAAGTAAATATTTTGGATCGACAGACTAATCCAACCAATCGCATTACAATTACATCTTCCTACTTGCTCATTTGTTTCGCCTGGCCGCTATGAACACACTCTATAGATGGTGTCTTTCTATCCATTTGAACTAGAAATAAGACACCACAGATACAGCTTCGCAGATTCTTACCTTGAACTACACCTTGAAATTAACAGTGAGAACGGAACGTGATGACAAAAGAGATGATTGCGATTTCCCATTGTGAATTTTCCATTTATATGTAGCAATATTTCAGCACCACGTACATATGGAGTATGCTATTTCAGACTTCTGGTTCCTATCTGGATTTCCGTGATAGAGGATTCTTGTTTATAAATAAGTACTGAACCAAATGTTCCAGGTGGTTAGGTTGAAGAGATCACTTCAAATGCTTTTTGGTCGTCATCAAGACTTGGTTAAACATTAAGGAATAGCTGTCTTCTGAATGGCCATGACTAAGTTTTTCATCTTTCGGGATTTATAGCAAGAGTTACACTAGAGGAGCAGGGACTGGTTCCTTCCATTTAAGTAGGTTAAGTGGTGATCGCGATGCCCTGTCTTTCGTTTTCTGTGTAGTGATTTGTCGGCCATTGTTTGTCATCGTCGTTTTCTTTTTCGTTTGACCATGGTATTGTTTGTCCATTCATTTATTGCTTCTGATTATTCTTTTGATATCTTCAAACTTTTCTTAGCTTTGAAATCAACTACGGAAACAACTAAGGTGCCAAAAATGGTGTTTTCTGTATTTGTATGTGGATGTTTATTTTTCATACAATCAATTTTGATGAATGCTTTCTTCTTTATATTCCTCATCAAAGTCTCTGAATGTAATATGCAAGTAATTTTTTGGGATGTTACTGTACCCAAGATACAAGGGGTCAAAATTGGATCAAAATCAAAAATTTTCAAAAAGTCCCATTTTTTCAGTGCATTCCATATATAATTTTTTGTCTTGGTATTTAGACAGATGTGAACCAGCTCAAATGGTTTCCGAGATAAAGGAGGTCAGAGGACCAAAGGATACCACAATACTCTACTTTCAATAATAAGTGGGTCTAGTTCTCACACATCGTTTATCTCACGAATAGTTAACAGGAGCTCATTAACTGGGGGCAACTTGTAGTAACGCGGAAATATTTACCTATGAGCAAGTACAAAAAATCAATAACAAAGAAACGAGATTAAAATCGATAAAAACCTGAGTGTATCATAACACAAAAGTAAATATTAGTGGCCAAGACCATTGTTGTGTAGTTACATTGTTCAAATAGAAGAAGTAACTTGCCGAAAGGCTATGCATTCCATCAGATACCTGCCCGCCGACCGGTGACTCGAATTGAAGACAAGAGAAATCAAAAGAAGGACATTGAAGGAAAGAAGTATATTATTTGCGATAAATGCATTGTATGCCTTATATATTATACTTATGTGATATTTATATTGTATTTTTGTAAAAACAATTACTGTAATCCAATTATTTACCCCAAAAAATGGTGATGTTCAAAACGATCGTCAAATCGGAAAATTAAGTCAAGAGATAGCGAGAATATCAGATTACCTAAACATGCTAAATGTTCTTCTTCTCCCAATTTGTTTTGTTTAGAAACCTTCAAATAAAAAGCAGAACCATTTATATCATATATTTTCCTAAAAAAAATCGATTTATAAAGACCACACAAGACCCACAATTTCTTGACTTCACTTCGGACATTTCTATTTTTTACAACATTTATATAATGTTTAGTTATGTTAAAAATTTATTCTAAATGAAAAATTATAACAACTTTTCTTAATGAACGAAAATAATTCAAGAATCTAAATATAGTACACGTCCATGTTTTCATTTCGAGTTTTTAGCGGTTTACCGATCTTACGTATTTCATCTGGGACTATTATACTGTATAATACAGTATAATAGTCCCAGATTTCATACATAACTCTTCAACAAAATCACATAAACGTTTTTTTTTTAAGGTGAAATGCATCAAAACCAACATTATAATAATCATTTCAAGCAGATAATGCAAAAAAAAAAATCGACTTCTTGGAGTCCATGTCATCTCTTGTCTTCATTTCGAGTTGTTTTTTTTAGCATTTTACCGATCTTATGTATTTCATTCATACCTCTTCAACAAAATCACATAAAACTTTTTTTTAAGTAAAATACATCAAAACCAACATTATAATAAGCATTTAAATGCATATAATGAAAAAAAATCAGCTTCTTGGGGTCTAGGTCATCTCTTGTCTTCATTTCGGGTTTTTTTTTTTTGCATTTTAATACCGATCTTAGGTATTTCATACATAACTCTTCAACAAAATCACATAAATTTTTTTTAGGTAAATTACATCAAAACCAACATTATAATTAGCATTTAAATGCATATAATGTAAAAAAAAAATCAGCTTCTTGACTTCCATGTACATGTCATCTCTTAATTGTTTTCATTTCGAGGTTTTAGCGGTTTGCATATTTCATCCATAACTCTTCAACAACATCACATAAAACTTTTTTTTAGGTAAAATACATTAAAACCAACATTATAATAAGCATTTAAATGCATGTAATGAAAACAAATCATTTTCTTGGGGTCTAGGTCATCTCTTGTCTTTATTTCGGTTTTTTTTTTTTTTTTTTTTTTTTTTTTTTTTTTTTTTTTTTTTTTTTTTTTTTTGCTTTTTACCGATCTTACGTATTTCATCCATAACTCTTCAAAAAATCATATAAAACGTTTTTGGGAGGTAACATACATCAAAAACAACATTATGATAAGCATTTAAACGCATATAATGCAAAAAATCAGCTTCTTGACTTCCATGTCATCTCTTGTCTTCATTTCGAGTTTTTAGCGGTTTACCGATCTTGCGTATATCATCCATAACTCTTCAACAAAATCACATAAAACTTTTTTTTTAGGTAAAATACATCAAAACGCACATAATAAGCATTTAAACGCACAAAATGCAAAAAAAAAAAAAAAAAAAAANAAAAAAAAATCAGCTTCTTGGGGTCCATATCATCTCTTGTCTAATGCTACAAAACCCATTTTTACAACATTTATTTAATGTTTAGTTATGTTTTATTTCATTAAAAATTTATTCTAAATGAAAAATTACAATAACTTTTTTTTAATGAACGAAAATAATTCAAGAATCTAAATATAGTACACGTCCATGTCATTTCTTGTTTTCATTTCGAGATTTTTAGCATTTTTACCGATCTTACATATTTCATTTTTTTTTGGGAGGTAAAATACATAAAAACCAACATTATAATAAGCATTTCAACACATATAATGCAAACAATCTGCTTCTCTCTTGTCTTCATTTCGAGTTTTTAACGGTTTACCTCTGATGGAGACATTTAATATTTCTTCAACTGACAACTTATGTGCGTGACGATCGGTCAATAAATATTTATTGCCCCCAGTTATGTGAACTCCCGGTGAAATCACGCATGAATTGAGTTAAAACACTTGATTGTCCCCCGACGCTTCGTCGAAGGGGACTATAGAAATGGGTGTCGTCCGTCCGTCCGTGTGCTTTTTGGTTTCCAGATGATAACTTGTGAATGAAAAGTCAGATTGAAGCAAGGTTTGGTATGTAAGTGTATCTTATGAATATCTAGGTCAAGTTCGATAATGACAATTTTTCGACTATTTTTACTAGAGTTGTGCCCCTTTTTATACCTCAAAATTGCTAAATATTTGGTTTCCAGATGATAACTTGGGAACAAATAGTCAGATTGAAACTAGGTTTGGTATGTAAGTGTATCTCATGAATATCTAGGTCAAGTGCGATAGTGATCATTTTTCGACAAATCTTACCAGAGTTACATCCCTTTTTATACTTCAAAATTGCTAATATTTTGGTTTCCAAATTATAACTTGTGAACAAAAAGTCAGATTGAAACTAGGTTTGGTATGTAAGTGTATCTCATGAATATCTAGGTCAAGTTCGATAATGATGATTTTTCGACAAATCTAACCAGAGTTACTCCCCTTTTTTTACTTCAAAATGGTCCTTGGATGGTCCCCTTTCAGAATTATGAGTGATACAGGCTCACCTGACCCTCTAGTTTACAGTAGTTTCAAAATTTAATCTTACGATATAACTTTGGCGTCGGGGGACCAGTGGCCAACGGCCTTTTATTGATTATTGATTCCGGGTCGATAGAAGCTTTATTGAAAGTAAAGTATTCATATATCGATTCTACAGACCAATCCTAATTCTAATTATATTGACCCCCCCCCCCAACTAAAAAGCAAAAACAAAAAATCTTTAGGAAAACTGACCATCTATATGCATGTTTTAAGTTAAGGTGAAACTGTTGATGTCTTTTATTGTGTGTTCATGTTTTGTTCATGTTTCTTAAGACGTTGAATTGTTTTAGCTACATATTTTAGCTCACATGACCAATGGCCATGTGTCCCTTTTTAGATCACCTGGCCATAGGCCATGCAAGCTTTTTTCATGGCTATGCGTCTGTCGTCCGTCCGTCGTCGTCGTCCGTCCGTTAGCTTTTCACATTCAAATCTTCTCTAAAACAACTGAACAGATTTGAACCAAACATGCCAGAAATGTTCATTGGATGGTCCTCTACCAGATTTATTTTTTTTGGAGCTGATTTGAAATTCAATATGGCTGCCAGGGTCCATAATGTGTTCTCATTGGCTGAAATTTTAAAAAATCTCCTTGTTAGAAGCCACTAAGCCAATTGAATTGTGACTTTGCAGGAATGATCATTAGGTGGTCCTGTACTAAACTTGTGAATCGTTTGCTGATCGGAAATTCAAGATGGCCACCATGACTCGACTTAGTTTTAACATAGGACCCTATGGTAAAAAATGTTTAAAGACTTCTCCTCTGAAACCAGTAAGTCAATTTAAAACAAACATGGCATGAATGGTCCTTAAGTAGTAAACTTTCAAAATTATGTCCTGTGACCCCGACCTCCATCCAAGATTTCCGCTATCAGCGGACATAGTTTTAACATAGGACCCTACAGGAAAAAGTTTAAAAAATGTTCCTCTGAAACCAGTAAGCCGATTTAAAGCAAACATGGCATGAATGGTCCTTAAATGGTCAACTTTCAAAATTATATCCAGTAACCCAGAGCTCCATCCAAAATGGCCGCCATCAGCGGACATAGTTTTGACATATGACCTTATGGGAAATATGTTTAAAAATCTTCTCCTCTGAAACAATTAAGCCAATTTAAAGCAAACATGGCATGGAAGGTCCTTATGTTTTCAATTTTCAAAATTGTGTCCGGTGACCCTGACCTCCATCCAAGATGACCGCCTTCAGCGGACATAGTTTTAGCATAGGACCCTATGGGAAAAAAATGTTTTAGAATTTTCTTTTAAAACCAGTAAGCCAATATAGCAAATATGGCATCGATGGTCCTTAGGTGGTCAGCTTCCAAAATTGTGTTCAGTGACCCTGATTTAGGTCCAAAATGGCCGCCGTCAGCGGACATAGTTTTAACATAGGACCCTATATGAAATATGTTTAAAAATCTTCTGCTCTGAAACAATTAAGCCAATTTAAAGCAAACATGGCATGGATGGTCCTTGAGTAGTGTACTTTCAAAATTGTGTCCAAGATGGCTGCCATGAGCAGACATAGTTTTAACATAGAACCATATGGGATTTGAATAGTAACTTAGATGTATTCGGCATGCAGACATTCTTAAGAGGGTTTATTTATGTCAGGTGAGCGATACAGGCTCACCTGAACCTCTAGTTCAATAATCAGTCATTTTTTTGTAATTGTTTATTTTAAAAACAGAAAAGTGTTAGATACAGATGAATTCCAATACATACACCATAAATGATAAATACACAAAGTAATATATATGTAAAGATATTTTGTTTGCATACAAGCAATTTTAAATACAAGAACAAAGTTAATACAACATGTACATGTATCCAAAGATAAGCAGCCATTCATTTCTGCCTCAACATTAGGCCATTTAATTTATTAATTTCCTCTGTCTGTTTGGGGGTATCTAAAAAGTGGAGTTTTTCTCTGCTTCAATATCACATTCAAGGTATTGAACACCTCCGTGTATATGTGGGATTTCACCCTTATATATATATATATATATATATAACATTTTAAGGATAACAGTATATGATTTGTATTTTGATTCTCAATGCAACTCTCAGATATTCTCAGAGAAGTATGTACTTTTTGTATGGAAACTAAGGAAAATATGTTACATCTATTTTGGAATTGTATTTAGTTAAAAAATGTTTGTTTTCTATTAAAAACTTTTAAATGATTTTTGGCATTGCTCTTCCATTATATGCAAGGGAGATAATTATGTTTCTTTACGTCCACATTGATATAGGAATGAATTGTCAGGCAAAATTCTGTGCAATATTTAAACTGAAAGTTTTGTATCTTTAGTTATCATCAGTCATTGTTATCTTATCACATTTTAGTCTTCAACTTGAAAACCATTAGGCCAAATTAATTATACCGTTTGAGGTCCCTAAACTTTTCATCCAAATGACCAGCATTCCTTCAAAGACCCAGTACAAAGTTAACAATTTTGTGTTTTGATCATTTGATTGCTACATTTACAAAGTGTACAAGCTGTCATCATATATGTGCATCAGAAAAAATTGTACTCTGAAACCTAACAAAATTAATAAAAGTGTAGCTGAACTCTTCCTTGGATAGGCATTACGTAGTTTTATGTGGACCATAAATCAAAAATGGTCGAAATAACTGCAGGAAAAGAGTTTACAGGGCTCAATGTTCAAGCTTACAACCAAACCTAACTAATACTTTCCGATACAAACGGAAGTAAACCTTCATTTTACAATGCATTCTGCAAGTTTGTGGTTTATGGTTTATGGTGCTTAAAGTCACTCTCAACAATATTTCAGTTATATTGTGGAAGACAGTTTTATTGTTGGAGGAAACCAGAGTACCCGGAGAAAACGACGGACCTGTCGCAAGTCACTGAAAAACGTTATCACATAATGTTGTATGGAGTACACCTCACCATGAACGAGGTTCGAACTCACAATTTTAGTGGTGATAGGCACCGATGGCACAGAAAGTTGTGTTTGGAATGGTGCAAAAAAGAACTTGAATAGTGTGGATTACTTTCAGCTATTTATCTTTTAGACTTAGAAGAGATTAACGAGGCTGATGATTTAGACTTACATGAGGCCATTGTAAAAAAGTACAGAACAAAACCTAAAATACCCAAAGATTTTTTAAATGACAAAGATTTTTTAAGGAAATTGTTAAAAGAATGCGGAAAGAATACAGAAGGTCTTTTACCTTACTCTTCAGAAGGAATTGATGTTGTTTATTTTCTTGCAACTTTGCTAGTAGTAGTTATGAAATATGGACCAAAAACAGAAATAGTCGATGAAGTTTTGAAAGACATGTCGACAACTTTAACATCTCAATCACCCTCAACTGTTGTAATAATATATCATCGATCAGTTAAAACTGCTATGGAAAAAGTGTATAAAGACTGCAAAAAACCAATAGATAAAGAAGACTGCGAAAAACCAAAAGATAAAGAAGACTGCGAAAAACCAAAAGATAAAGAAGACGGCGAAAAACCAAAAGATAAAGAAGACGGCAAAAAACCAATAGTTAAAGAATACTGCGAAAAACCAATAGATAAAGAAGACTGCGAAAAACAAATAGAAATATTTAGGAAGTTTATTGAAAAACACAAATTTGATTACAGTGCTAGTTCATGTCTACAACAGTGTATAGATAAGTCAAGGCAATGAAGCAGTTACTTGGATTCTTGACAACATTCCTATTCCGCATATACATGTACATAACATTTTGCTATATCTTGGAAACGACTGGAAGTTTAACAAAGACGTCTTAGAATGGTGTATTGAACATATATATATACTCAGTGGAGCATAATACATCACGACATGAATTAAATACATTCAATATATATCAATCAATAGAGTATTTTTGTAAACAGGATCGTACATTAGAACTTGCATGACATTCAACATTTTTTTTTTTTTTTTTTTTTTCATGTCTTTACTTAATATGAAATATGTAAATAATATTGCATAAGTTCATTTTGTATTCATTCATGTATGTATTGGAAAAGACGTTTTTATGTTATGAAACTTGTGTCCTATCCAATTGTTTATTATAGAATAATACAATATGTTTAAAGTATTAGAACTAGTGAAATACATGTGGACATTTTATAAAGATAGAATAATCCAAAATTACTGTGCATTTTCCCCAGATATCGAAGAAATTGTTGTCCTTCGCTCAGTACTTGGCAAACTCATGACAGCTTGCCAAGCGATTCATAATGCAGACCTTATTATATGGTGGGTTGACACTGAAGGAACTAAGTACTTTGATATGACAGCTGTTAAAACACACATGCGTGGTAGGTTAATGTATTTCAACATCGTAAAATGATGCATAGCAATCACTACTCCTCGAATAAAATCAACAGCGATGAAAATGATCAGGAAAAGTAAATGTTGTGATCATTGATGAGTGAAAGAGTGATTTTTGTTTAACCCCAACTGAGAAATTTTTTGCTATATTATGGCGAGAAAAAACTGCATTCGATGATATGATGATGATATCAGCTATATACTAGACCAAACCGCTTAGTTGGAATTTTTAGTGTTTATTGCTAACTCACTAAAACAACAGTATGCGGGTAGACAAGTCGCCCCACTGGGACACATTATCTGGATTCTGAACCAACCAGTCTTCACTCTTTCTCCTTAATGCTGCGTGTTTAGCGGAGAAGCAGCAAATACCAATGTTATTGGCTTTTGGTTTGATCCGCCCGGTCCTCGAACCCATGATCTACCGCACTCGAGGTGAGCACGCTAACTACTAGTATTTCATCACAGATCGGCTTGTTGTGATGTAGGAAACTGGTTATGACGCAGGGCATCAGATGTGATTGGGGAGACACACTTGTTGACAAGAAAGATTGAAATCCAAAATGGATGCCAGTGTAGGACTCAGTTCCTAGCCTAGTATCCAATGAGAAAAGGAAAATATATTTTATTTTAAGATACGAGAAACTTGTTTGAACCCAAACTGTACATAAAATCATTTATAAGATTCAGAGGCAGGAACTGCTTGCTCTTCTCAAGCACCTGGGTTCATCCCGATATTTTCGTGAGTCCGTCGTCTTGCTCATCGTTTTAGTTTTCACTGTTGTGTTTTTTTGTTAGCTCACCTTGCCAAAGGCAATGTGAGCTTTTGCCATCACTTGGCGTCCGTCGTCCATCGTCCGTTAACTTTTCACATTTTAATCTTCTATTAAAACCCTCAGCCAAATGAACTGAAACTTGGTAGGAAGCATCTATGGAAGATCCTTTATAAAGATTGCTCATTTTGTGCCGATCCGTTAACAAACATGGCCGCCACAGGTAATTCTTGTTTCTTATTGGCCGATTTAAAAAAAAAACTTCTCCTCTGCAACCGCTGGGCCAAATGAATCGAAACTTGGTAGGAAGCATCTATGGAAGGTTCTCTATAAAGATTGCTCATTTCGTTTAAATCCGGTAACAAACATGGCCGCCACATGTCATTCTTGTTTCTGATTGGCTGATTTCTAAACAATCTTCTCCTCTGAAACCGCCTGGCCAAATTAATCAAAACTTGGTAGAAATCATCCTTGGAAGGTCCTCTATAAAGATTGCTCATTTAGTTTCGATCCGTTAACAAACATGGTCGCCACAGGCCATTCTTGTTTTTGATTGGTTGATTTCCAAAAAAATCTTCTCTCAAACCGCTTTCCCAAATGAACTGAAATTTGGTAGATAGCATCTATCGAAAGTCCTCTTTAAAGATTGCTATTTTTGTCCTGATCCGTTAACAAATATGGCCAGCACAGGCCATTCTTGTTTCTGATTGGTTGATTTCTAAAAAAATCTTCTCTGAAACCATTTTCCCAAATGCACTGAAATTTGGTAGGTAACATTTATGAAAGGTCCTCTATAAAGATTGCTTATTTTCTCCTAATCCATTAACAAACATGTCCGCCACAGGCAATTCTTGTTTCTGATTGACCGATTTCTAAAAATATTCCCCTCTGAAACCACATGGCCAAATGAATTAAAACTTGGTAGGAAGCATCCTTGGAAGATCCTCTATAAAGATTGCTCATTTTGTCCAGATCCGTTAACAAACGTGGCCGCCACAGGCCATTCTTTTTTCTGATTGGTTGAGTTCTAAAAAATCTTCTCCTCTGAAACCGCTTTGCCAAATGAACTGAAATTTGGTAGAAAGCATGTACGGAAGGGCCTCTATAAAGTTTGCTCATTTCGTCCCGATTCGTTAGTAAACATGGCTGCCATAGGCAATTTTTGTTTCAGATTGGTTGATTTCTAAAAATCTTCTTCTCTGAAACTGCTTGGCCAAATGAACCGACACTTGGTGGGAAGCACCTATGGAAGGCTCTGTATTAAGTTTCCTCAAAGCAGAATGAAAGGTGAGCGACACAGGCTCAGCCTACTGATCCTCTAATTTTGTTCGTCTTCGCCCTGTGTCCCGATACTTCATGTTGTCAGTGTCTCTGGATTGTCCATCCTTGATTGCCCCTTCGGTTTTCTCTAACGTTTATTCGTGTTGCCAGTGTCTTTGGATTGTCCATCCTTGATAGCCCTTTTGTTTTTTAGCTCACCTGACCCAAAGGGTCATGTGAGCTATTGCCATCACTTGGCGTTCGTCGTCGTCGTCGTCCGTCGTTAGCTTTTCACATTTCAATCTTCTCCTCAGAAACCACTGAGCCAAATGGAACCAAACTTGGCAGGAATGTGTATCAGGAGGTCCTCTATAAAATTTATGTTTTTTGTTTCGATCAGGAATTCAACATGGCGGGCAGGGCCAAAAATGTGTTTTGATTGGCTCAATTTTCAAAGATCTTCTTTGTCAGAAACTACACAGCCAATGGAATTGTTTTATGGTGTGAAGGATCCTTGGGTGGTCCTCTACCAAAATTATGTTTTTGGTGCATATCCAAAATCCAAGATGGCCACCACAGCAGGATGAAGTTTAACATTGGACCCTATGGTAAATACCTTCAAAGATCTTCTTCTCAGAAGCCACAATGTCAGTAAAAATGATCTCTTGCAGAAATGTTCCTTGGATGGTCCTCTACCAAAATTATGTTTTTGGTGCTGATCTGAAGTCCAAAATGGCCGTCACTGGGGGAGATAATTTAACATTTGACCCTATGGGAAATACCTTCAAAGATCTTCTAAATCTGTTTTCTGTGGACAAAGATAACTCCAATTTAATCTGTGGAAAGAGATAACTCTATTTAAATATTGACATAAAGTAAACTTTAGTATAATACAGTTAAAATGAATCTGTATAACAAAAATGTGATCGAGATACCCACCCTAAACCGTATATATTTATGATCAGGGTGACTAGGCAAATTAAATGCCTTATAGATCAAGTGCCCGGGGGATGGGGGTCATACCCCACCCCCTACCTAAAGTGAACTTTTTAATGGTTGAGATCCCCACCCCAAAACCATATATATTTATGTTCAGGGTGACTAGGCAAATTAAATGCCGTATAGCTCATGCTGCGGGGTCATACCCCACCCCCTACCTCAAGTGAGCTTTTTAGCTCACCTGACCCAAAAGGTCATGTGAGCTTTTGTCATCACTTTGCGTCCGTCGTTGTCGTCGTCGTCGTCCGCGTCTGTAAACTTTTCATACTTTCTTCTTCTTCTTTGAAACCACTGAACTGATTTGGACCAAATTTGGCAGAAATGTTCATTGGGAGGACCTCTACTAAATTTGTTATTTTGGTGCAGATCGGAAATCCAACATGGCTGCCAGGGCCAATAATGTGTTCTGATTGGTTGAAACTTTGAAAATCTTCTTGTCAGAAACTACTTAGCCGATGGAATTGTAACATTACAGAAATGATGACTGGATGGTTCTCTACTAAATTTGTTATTTTTGTGCCGATCGCATATCCAAGATGGCCACCATGACTCGACTTAGTTTAACATTGGACCCTATGTGAATTTCACATTTTCATCTTTTTTTCTGAAACCACGCAACAGATTTGAACCAATCTTGGCAGAGATGTTCATTAGATGGTCATATACAAGATTTTTGTTTTTGGTGCTGATTGGAAATCCAACATGGCTGCCACGGCTCATAATGTGTTCTGATTGGTCGAAATTTTACAAATCTTATTTCTAGAAACCACTAAACCAATTGAATTATGACTTTACAGGAATGATCATTGGGTGATCCTGTACTAAACTTGTGAATCGTTTGCTGATCGGAAATTCAAGATGGCCGCCATGACTCGACTTAGTTTAACATTGGACCCTATGGGAATTTCACATTTTCATTTTTTTTT
>MJUT01008843.1:83234-96659 GCA_002080005.1 Gigantidas platifrons | reverse complement strand
TATTGGATTGTCTTGTAAAAAGACTTTTCAATTTAATCCCATGACTGATTTTTTTGTGCCAGAATATTTACGGGATGATCATAAAAAATGATAAATAATCTCTGTAGCAAGGTTACCAATATTAACGAAAAATGTGAGAAATTTTGTAAAAAAAATAATAAACAGACGCTAATTCTGAATTTGAATATGGATGACGATGTTAAAAAACTGAAAGAAATAGGGAACATCGCCTAGATTAAATTAGAAGATAACGGCTTTGGTGATATTTTAGATTTACACAGTAAAGTGTTAAATTTCGGGTATCCTAATTAAATAGGTTGCCGTATCCCAGTTAAATCAGGAATTAACGTTCAGTTTTTTAGAGATAATCTTACAGATTATGATGATAATTTGATTTGTGATTTATTAGAATATGGTGCCCCAATTGGTTTTGAAGGGACATTTTTATAATGTTCTATTGGGAACGTTACAAATCATAAAGGAGCTCGTGAGTTTGAAGACGGTGTATGAAAATACTTAAACAAGGAAGCATCTTATGGTGCCATAGTAGGGCCTTTTGATACTTTTACTTTAAACATGTTTATTGTCAAACAAATACAGACAATGGATCAGACACGAGTTATAAACTTACGAGGTCTTCTCTGTTACATATAAATCATTAATTATATAATATATTACAAAAACAGAACATCATTCATAATTATTTGAGAAAAATTACATAGTATTGCAAGATATATTGTGATTGATATTGAGTGGTTTCCGTCAGATAAGTTAAAAGTACATAAACATTAAACAAATCTTTTAGTGTCTAGTATGTATCTGTGAACAGTTGTAAAAAGTGAGCAGTTGACATCATATGCAAAATCTGATAAAAATCCCTTTTCATGTAATTTTAAAGTTTCCCCATTAAACACAATGTCAAAAAGGGGTACGTTAGAGAGAAGAGTCATTTTAGATTTAAGTTTTCCCGCGGGTAATTCAGTAAACGATTTCATTTCAAAAGAATTTTATTTGGGTGATAAAATTTATTTAACTTTATATCCTAAGGTGGATGATTTGGTAGGTATTATTAAGGATAAAGGCCCAGACTGCCTCGTTTTGAAAAAAGAATTGAAACGAGCTTTTTAACAACTACCCTTAGATCCAAGGGATTTACACTTATATTTGGCTTCCAGTGGATGGGCAAGTTATTTTCTGATAGGGTCTTACCGATGGGATTAAGATCTAGCGCTCAGATTTGTCAACGTGAACAGCGGTAATTATAAGTCATATGTATTACAAACGGAGATGTATGGCCGTGAATTATTTAGACGATTTTGGGAGAGCTGAAACCAAAGAGAAGGCAAATCACCGTGATCAATACAACATATGGGGACGGCGATCGGCATCGCACGGGGACGGTGATTTTGAAGCGACAGAAAGCAGATAGGTTTGCATTCTCAGGCATATTCTATTTGTATTTACTTAGATTGGACTGCAAGAAGTATATCACGGAACTTTAGGGTTAATTAGGAATTAATGTAGTCCAATTTCCATGCACAATACGCTCCGGAAATATACAAACACTCCAGGAAAATACGACAGGGTAGAGTATTCAAACAGTGTTAGCTGGTACTTTACTCGATTTGGCACTCCTACACCAATTAAGCCCATCATTTTTACTCCAACAAATACGTTAACAATGGGAAAGGTTCATGTATCCTCAAAACCCTGTGAAAACCTGGTTTAACATTGTTTTCGATAACAACACCATGTTGTATAGGGGGACGACGATCTTGGTATCCTATGGGGACGAGGATCGTTTTTTTTAATCAACGTTTTTATTATTCTGGGGAAGTATTGGTAACCCATTTTCAAGTTACAAATTGACGTAATTTACAGGGTGATCACAATACCGAATAAAAACAATATAAGACAGCAAAAAAAAACCGAAAAAAACCCGAGATTAATCCGATTATTGTACTCCGTCTCCGAGGGCAAGGGGATATACGGTTTAATATGTGTCTGTCCGTCTACGGGGCCCGTATGAACTGGGATTAACTCGGGTGTCTCGAAGGGTGAGCAGTTCCCCGTTCTTGGTAGGTGCTAGACTATAACATGATGTACTAAAGAAAGTATAAAATGTGTTTCAAAATAAATTAAGAAACTTTCATGACAATTCTACAGAAAAGGCATTGATCAATAGAAATGTCATAAACAAGAAGAACGTAGAAAGTATGCAATAGAAAAAAGGTGACAACAAAACTCCGAACACGATCAAAGGGGAACGCCATTTTACAAATCGAAAGGCAAATCCAAGTCAACCAAGAAACAACTGAGGTCAATCCTCATATTCCTGACTAGGCATAGACATCTGAAACCTTCATTCACATGTAAATCAACAGCCTACATTTTCCATAAATGAGCGCAACATTCTTTTAAAACAATTAAAATAATGTATTTCATATCTCTGTGTTACTACTAATACATATAGACTTCCGTATGTGATAAAGTTTACCAGTTACTTCCCCATGTTCGGTGGTTCTCTCCGGGCACTCCGGCTTCCTCCACCACTAAAACTGGTCGTCCGATATAGCTGAAAAATTGCTGCAGTGACGTAAAACCCCATTAAACAAACAAACAAACAAACTAATACATATATAGTCATAAATAATAAATAATACTTGCAGCTTCTACAATGACAAGGAAAAAAAATGGATTGTGGCTTCACAGGCCAAAAACAAAGAAACGAACTGCCACGCCAAGCAAAAGTGTAACACCAAAACGATGGAAACCTTATACCAGTCAAAATGATTTATCTGGAAAGCGACAAAGTGCTTCACAAAACTCAACTCCAAAACGACAAAGAATGTTTTCGCCTTGTCTGCAATCAAAAAGTGCTTAAAAAAACTCAACTCCAAACCGACAAAGAATGTTTTCGCCTTGTCTACAATCGTTTTCTCCATCCGCTTTTCCCCCATTAGCCTCATACCCAGAGTTGCATGTTTTGGTTGACTGCTATTGAGAAACTGAAAACAATAGGGAGAGATCAGGAGTTTGTAAATTTCTTGTCGTTTGTCAAGTTAAAAGTTGACAACGTTTGAATGCTAGGAACTGCAAAATTATTTTTGTGAGAGATGTATCAAATAAAAATAAATGGTAATTCTAAAATATAGCGAGACTCTCCCGGAAACATCATGTTAAATTTTGTTTCCACGGGCGACAGTGGATGATTATCCGTGGTAAAATGAATTATTTAGATTCTTAAATGAAAATACGGCCACTCCAAATTGTTTATTCTTCGGACCAACCCGCACCTGAAAATGTAGATTAAAAATTTCAACTCAAACATTTCAATTGATGTCATCGGAACTTCAAATACTTTACTGTTATTGCGTAAATAATAGAAATGTCGCTCGCTTGTTCAAGATTGTGCTGAATCTATCGCCTCCAAAAATATTTTAGTACATTGTTCAAAAAATATAATGAAAATAAATAAAATAAAATTTCGTTTCCTCGCTCCTTTTTTATGAAAAAAAAATCCAAAGATCAAGTGATTCATTTGGAGTGGACTAAGAGATAAAGTTTTAGAAGATATCCACCGAATTAAGGGGGTACCATACGCTACAGGGAGATAACTCTTTAAAAATCAGTTGAACGTTTTGATCATATGATGTTCAAGCATCTCGATGATCAAAACCACAGAGAAAAATGCTGCTATGTGGCTAGTGAATTCATAGCTCTGATTCTGTTGGTTGGAATTTGTTAATTTTGATATTTATTACAGTGGATATATTCAAACTCACTGCCAAAAAAAAAAAAAAAAAATTAAACGAGCAGATCAAATTTTACCTGAAGTATATGATACCACCTTAAAGTCTGCTTATAAAATTATATTAAAATCTAATTGAGTAAGAGTAATAACAAATTTACCGAACACCAAAGTTAAAAACACAATCAATCATTAAACATTTGAAAAAGTCGAGATTCAATACCAGGATGTCCCTGAGATATATTTGCATCAAGTGGTATACATGTATGAGTAGTCAAGTGCACCCATTTTGTTAGCGTCTCCTGTCCCCTTTCTATGATAACTTTCCATTTATCTCCAGTAACATTCCATCCGCTCCTGCGTATGGAGTTATCATCTTTCAACTGATACATTATTTGACAGCTTGTCGGAGTTACCTGTACACGGACTTTTTGTATTTTGCTAAATTTCTTACAAAAAAGCATTCGGAGCAGGACAAGCTATGTTGCCTCAAGATTGCCATCACTTCAAAAGTTCTACGGTCGCCATCATTAACTTGTTTATACATACATGTAAGGTGTCCATCTCCACACTGAGGTCAGATTTATTCCATACGTCATAATTTTCTTCTTCCTTCTTCTTCAGTATAATACCGGACATGACATGAGAAACTCGGTGGGTGTTTCAAGAAAAGCAGAGGACACTTACCCTGCCTGTGCACCTGGTCCGAGTTGTTAATTAATATACATTTGGTTTTTTGATATCGATTTAACCTTGATTTCACTGAACTTGTTGTTTCTTGTTTCATATAAATCATAGCCACATATGATAGATATTAGTCAATGAGAAACTTTGCTGACACACATGAAAAGCCTTAAAACAAAATAATAAAAGACGAGGTAACAATTTTTCTTTTGGTGTTGAGGGTTTTAGGTTAGTGAGAAAGTAGGTAAATACTAAAATTAAATAGAGTAAAACAATTCTAACCGTAACAACCCATCCTAATACATTCAGGCAGTCACTACAGTAATTCTCAGAGGAGTTTTCCGGATAGGACATTTAAAAAAAAGATGGATATAGATAACTTTTTATTCTTACCTGACGTTTTTATCTTTTAAAATACGCCGCGTCCAGGGGAAGGTTCCGTGAATTACTGGTCCGGTTAACAATAACAAATCTTGTTACTTGAATTCTAGTAACTGTAGCAAGTACCCACTTTTATTAGAAATATATATCACACTATTTCTTTACAAAAAATCTGTTTGTGCGAGAGTATAGTAAACAATTAAATTACAGCTTCACGGTCCGACGTTGGACAAAACACAATTAGTACACTTCAAAGAAACCAAAACAGATGCTTATAAATAGACAGATATGTCTACCTTTTGTTATAAAATGTCGAGTGATTGACAGTCAATTGGCAGTTAAAAAACTGTTCGCTTCGCCTTCACAAACATAGATAAATGGATAGAAGAGAAATGAAGAAAGAACACATATCACCATGAAATTTACAAATTGAAATTGTGCATGCTCATTTAAACTTGATCATTTCAAGGTTTGAATTAAGTTAGTTACTAGTCGAGTGATAGCAGTTTCTAAAACTTTTCTCATCAATTTCACAAAAACTTATCATACATTGTATGGACAGAAGCAAAGACGGAGAAAGAACACACAACACTATGAAATTTATAAATTGAAAGTATGCTCGTGCTGTTAAACCTCATTTAAACTTGCTCCTTTCCAGGTTTAAATTAAACTCGGTTTAAGAACATTTAAACGCCGTTTTAAACTTAGTTTAAATTAAACCACTTTCATGAATATGAAACTTTTTAAAACTTGGTTTAACGAAAATTTAAACCGAGTTTAAATTTAAACCTCCTTTGTGAATACGGGACTTAGTATTTAACCACAGCTTAACAATTAGTCCTTAACCACAGCTTAACATTTAGTCTTTAACCACAGCTTAGCCTTTATTCCTTAACCAGTTTAACCTTTAGTCTTTAATCCACAGTTTAGCATTTAGTCTTTAACCACAGTTTAACCTTTCGTCTTTAACCACAGTTTAACATTTAGTCTTTAACCATAGTTTAACCTTTAGTCTTTAATGACACTTTAACCACAGTTTAACATTTAGTATTTAATGACACTTTAACCTTTAGTCTTTAGCCACAGCTTAACATTTAGTCTTTAACCACAGCTTAACCTTTAGTCTTTAACTACAACTTAACATTTAATCTTTAGCCACAGTTTCACATTTAGTCTTTAACCATAGTTTAACCTTTAGTCTGTAACCACAGCTTAACCTTTAGGCCCGTATTCACAAAGGAGGTTTAAATTTAAACTCGGTTTAAATTTTCGTTATATCAAGTTTAAAAAAATTTCATATTCATGAAAGTGGTTTAATTTAAACTAAGTTTAAAATGGCGTTTACATGGTCTTAAACCGAGTTTAATTTAAACCCGGAAAGGAGCAAGTTTAAATGAGGTTTAACAGCACGAGCATACTTTCAATTTATAAATTTCATGGTGTTTTGTGTTCTTTCTCTGTCTTTGCTTCTGTCCATACAATGTATGATCAGTTTTTGTGAAATTGACGAGAAAAGTTTTAGAAACTGCTAACACTCGACTAGTAACTAACATAATTCCAACCTTGAAAGGATCAAGTTTAAATGAGCATGCACAATTTCAATTTGTAAATTTCATGGTGATATGTGTTCTTTCTTCTATCCATTTATCTATGTTTGTGAAGGCGAAACGAAGTTTTTTTAACTGCCAATCGAATGTCAATCACTTGACATTTTATAACCAAAGGTAGACATATCTGTCTATTTGTAAGCATCTGTTTTGGTTTCTTTGAAGTGTACTAATTGTGTTTTGTCCAACGTCGGACCGTGAGGCTGTAATTTTATTGTTTACTATACTCTCGCACAAACAGATTTTTTTTAAAAAGAAATATTGTGATATATATTTCTAATAAAAGTGGGTACTTGCTACAGTTACTAGAATTCAAGTAACAAGATTTTTTATTGTTAACCGGACCAGTAATTCGCGAAACCGTCCCCTGGACGCGGCGTATTTTAAAAGACAAAAACGTCAGGTAAGAATAAAAAAAATATCTATATCCATCTTTTTTTAAAATGTCCTATCCGGAAAATTGCTCTGAGAATTACTGTAGTGACTGCCTGAATGTATTAGGATGGGATGTTTCGGTTAGAATTGTTTAACCTTATTTAATTTTAGTATTTACCTACTTTTACCTAAAACCCTCAACACCAAAAGAAAAATTGTTACCTCGTCTTTTATTATTTTGTTTTAAGGCTTTTCCATGTGTGTCAGCAAAGTTTCTCATTGACTAATATCTATCATATGTGGCTATGATTTATATGAAACAAGAAGCAACAAGTTCAGTGAAATCAAGGTTAAATCGATATCCAAAACTCTAATGTCAAGGGACAAAGAAAACGGCGATAAAAATAATGAACAACATATAAAAACCGAATGAAACCACACTGAAAACCAAATGTATATTAGCAACTCGGACCAGGTGCACAGCCAGGGTAAGTGTCCTCTGCTTTTCTTGAAACACCCACCGAGTTGCTCATGTCATGTCCGGTATTATACTGAAGAATAAGAAAATTATGACGTATGAAATAAATCTGACCTCAATGTGGAGATGGACACCATACATGTATGTATAAACAAGTTAATGATGGCGACCGTAGAACTTTTGAAGTGATGGCAATCTTGAGGCAACATAGCTTGCCCTGCTCCGAATGCTTTTTTGTAAGAAATTTAGCAAAATACAAAATGTCTGTGCACAGGTAACTCCGGCAAGCTGTCAAATAATGTATCAGTTGAAAGATGATAACTCCATACGCAGGAGCGGATGGAATGTTACTGGAGATAAATGGAAAGTTATCATGGAAAGGGCACAGGAGACGCTAACAAAATGGGTGCACTTGACTACTCATACATATATACCACTTGATGCAAATATATCTCAGGGACATCCTGGTATTGAATCTCGACTTTTTCAAATGTTTAATGATTGATTGTGTTTTAACTTTGGTGTTCGGTAGATTTGTTATTACTCTTACTCAATTAGATTTGTAATATCATTTTATAAGCAGACTTTAAGGTGGTACCATATACTTCAGCTAAAATTTGATCTGCTCGTTTAATTTTCTTATTTTTTTTTGGCAGTGTGTTTGAATATATCCACTGTAATAAATATCAAAATTAACAAATTCCAACCAACAGAATCAGAGCTATGAATTCACTAGCCATATAGCAGCATTTTTCTCTGTGGTTTTGATCATCGAGATGCTTGAACATCATATGATCAAAACGTTCAACTGATTTTTAAAGAGTTATCTCCCTGTAGCGTATGGTACCCCCTTAATTCGGTGGATATCTTCTAAAACTTTATCTCTTAGTCCACTCCAAATGAATCACTTGATCTTTGGATTTTTTTTCATAAAAAAGGAGCGAGGAAACAAAATTTCATTTGATTTATTTTCATTATATTTTTTGAACAATGTACTAAAGTATTTTGGAGGCGATAGATTCAGCACAATCTTGAACAAGCGAGCGACATTTCTATTATTTACGCAATAACAGTAAAGTATTTGAAGTTCCGATGACATCAATTGAAATGTTTGAGTTGAAATTTGTAATCTACATTTTCAGGTGCGGGTTGGTCCGAAGAATAAACAATTTGGAGTGGCCGTATTTTCATTTAAGAATCTAAATAATTCATTTTACCATGGATAATCATCCACTGTCGCCCGTGGAAAAAAATTTAACATGATGTTTCCGGTAGAGTCTCGCTATATTTTAGAATTACCATTTATTTTCATTTGATACATCTCTCACAAAAATAGTTTGTGCTCGTAGAGCCAATTATTACCGCAACTCCTTTTACCATCATTCATTTCACTTCTTTTTTTTTTTTTTTTTTTTTTTTTTAATTTTGTGTTCTACCTTTGTCAATCTCCAGCAAATTTACCAACAAATGACGTCATGATGACGTCATTATGGGCTTCAAAGCCAATAACTTTTATTTTCGTATCATTTAAACTGTGTTTATCTTTAAACCTGGTTTAAACCAGGTTTACTTAAACTACGTTTAATTTTTGTTCATGAATACCAGTTTATATTAAACCAGGTTTCATGGTTTAACTAAGCCTAGTTTAAGCTTAAACTAAGTTTATTTTAAACCATCTTTATGAATACGGGCCTTAGTCTTTAACCACAGTTTAACCTTTAGTCTTTAACTACAGCTTAACATTTAGTCTTTAAGCCACAGTTTAATCTCTAGTCTTTAGCAACAGTTTAACCTTTAGTTTTGAGCAACAGTTTAGCCTTTAGTCTTTAACGTGTTTAGATCGTCAATATTATATAGCGATCAATTGAGGCATGACGAGTACTTTAAGAGCGGTATTGTTGACAACATGTCAAAATACCTTAGATCAAACATCAATTCAATGCCTTAGCATTGTTTTTCTTTCTTTCCCAAATATGTTGATATAGACATGTCCTAATTTTGAAAAAATCCTCAATAACCAAGCATGGGCTAAGCTGAGTTACAGATAGAACTTAAATAACAAACGGACGAGGGTCAAATTTAATAACAGATAAAACATAAATAACAAACAAATTGTGCTAGAGTTAGAGTTATGGTGTTTAATGCCACCTTCAACAATATTTCAGTTATATAGTGGTGGTCAGTTTAATTGATGGAGAAAACCACCGATCTGCTGCAAGTCACTGGTAAACTTTATCACAAAATGTTGTATCGAGTACACCTCGCCATGAGTGGGATTTGAACTCACAACGTTAGTGGTGATAGGCACTGATTGCATACGTAGTTGTAAATTTAATTCAACTACCATACGATCACGACACCAACGGCCTGCATAACAATTTGATTAAACCCAATTAACGTTAAAACGAAAATAACACAAATAAATGGATTTTGTGGAAATATCTACATATATGTCGTGTACATGTTGCAATTTTGTACAAGTTATAAAATGTACAAGAAAATTGTACATGTTATAACTTGAACAATCCAAAAATACAGGTGATAACATGTCCTAAAGTAGCTTGTACATGTTATAACATGTACACAATATTGCTTAAAAATGACTTTAACTTGTACAATATTTGAAAATAAAGAACAAAAGATACGCTTCCACAACAACATTTCATTAACTTGGGGTCTTATTATCATCAATTATATATTTTTTGTTTTAGTTTTTGCTCTTTTTTTATCTTTTTGATACAGTTAATGATAAGTTGAGCAGTTTTTATAATGGCTCAGTGAGAATAATTCTACACAATGTTCTGAAGGATTAAGATTTATCCAATTTCAGAAAAATCGATCATACCATCGTGTGACAGGGCAATCTCCTTATAAAGCACTATTTGGATCTGATCCAAAAGTAGGATTGAGCTCATCGTCGGTTCCCAGAGATCTTCTTCCAGATATCCAAACAGAAGAAGTTTGTTACATATCATAGTTAGATATTTGATCTTTTAATTCGTACCCTCGTTCAATAAAAGTACAGCTTCAGAAAGATATAAAACGCTGTGGAAAATCACAAAGGCATTTTTTCGTCAAATAACGAATATTAAAACAATGTAAAGTGAAAGCTGGGATCGATTTCTATAATATACGTGAAATACTACCTTTTATCTATAAATACAACATTTGTTTCATTCAGAAAGGAGAATATTATAACGAAAAAAACGCTTCTTAACTTGCAAGTGGCTTTTGACCCGGACGGGTTTTTCTCGTATCCGGCGGGTTTCAACAAAATGATTCGAGTCGGTAATACGGAGTGTTTTATATTATTCCGGAATTTAATATGTAGACTAAATAGATTTATAGAGCGATCCTAGAGTGATCAATCAGCTGGTGACCTTGTACCATATAAAGGGTAAGCTTTGTATTTGTTTGTTTATTTTATTTGATTGTTTATTTGTTTGCATGTTTATATGTTTGTGTATTCAGTTAATTGTGTTAAAGGAAAACTCCATGGTCTTAGCAAGTTAGCGTGAATATTTAAATGACATTAACTGAAAGACATTTGTGTTAATGACTGTTAAAAATAATATACCGTAAGGTAGAATTTGGTGATTGAAGTTGCCTGTTGCACCAAACAATGGGGGTCGCCATTTTTCAACACTCTACAATGTGAGGACAAGGGACATAAGCCATTCTCGGATTCTACCTGCAATTAAAGCTCTTCCGAAAGAACCGTGACGTATTAGTGCCGGTATCGTATATCATAGCAGCATTGATCAGTTGCAATTTTATCATTAAAAATTATGCAATTCGTAAAATAACGTCGTATATTTATCTTTTGATATTTACAAAATCATTATGACTTGATGTTAAGTATTGTATTGCACTAACGAAATTAAAAGGGAATATGTGAGAAGAATTTGTTTGTGTAATTACCCTTGTCAACACATCGACCAGTGACCTCGAAAAACACGGGAAAGTACGACAGCGTTGGGGACAAAAAAAAAAAAAAAACATGTGTACGCATAAAATGAGTTAACACTGACAGTTATTTAAACTATACGGCCAATCACGTAAAACATGAAATTCTCTGAGATGAAATTATATGTAGACCCTCCCTCTCCCGATACAAATAAACTCATTGTTTTATGAAAATGTAACATTGGATGGGAATATTAAGAAAAGAAATTAGAACGATATACGATTATAAACATTGTATTGCAGTTGATCTTATATTAAAACATAACCAAACGGGCACAATGTTGGGAAGAGTCAGATACATGTTATTTATTCAACTAACATGATCCGGACCTGTGACGTCACATGAATAGGTGTTATGGCCGCTTACACTACGACAGGAAATCCAAATATTCACATTTTTAATTGGGTATATTAATGTTAATAAAAGTGCTTTTTTTTTAAATAATAAGTTAATTATGAATAAAAAGTTATAATGAATTGAATTAATACAACTTTTCAACTGACTGGCGTATTCCTTTAACTGAATGTATTAGTGTTTGTTATTTTTATTTATGTCATATATATATATATATATATATATATTGCTTGACACAGGCATTTGACCGATGGACCTTAATTTCCTCGTGTTTGCCACGGGGGTACGTATTTTCAGGGCTAGTAACGATGTAGGGCCTCTATTCAGGGGCGGATCCAAGGGGGCGCACCCGGCGCGCGCCCCCACCTAAAATTGGAAGAAAAAAAATTTTGTTTGCATAAAATCGTGATTTTTCAAACGAAATACCTCAACAATTTTCGCGCCTCGCTCCGCTCGATTATTTTAAGTGCGCCCCCTTACTTGAAATCCTGGATCCGCCCCTACTATTTGTGGGTCCTGGGTCTACACGATTACTAGAAAAATACACAAGGTAAGAAACAAAATCACTGAAAATTGTCAACAAACCCGGAGGTCGACCACTTATTTTCTGTTGTGGCACGCGATTGGTCAATTCTTTTCCGGAAATTTGTTTTGACCAATCGCGTGCCGCGTAGCAGAAAATAAGTGGTCGACCTCCGGGTTTGTTGACAATCGGTCTTGGGAACAGATAGTCGGGGGTATATATGCAAAATAGTGCGAATATGAGAGTAAATCAGTGGCACAACAGCTGATGGTGATCCACAAGGTTAATGCATTCCATCCGTTTATTTTTCAGAAATCAGGGAAATCGACAATAATAAGAAATTTAGCAGTACGCCGCCATTTTCAGTGATTTTGTTTCTTACCACAAATAGAGGCCCTACATCGTTACTAGCCCTGAAAATACGTACTTCCGTGGCAAACACGGAGCAATTAATGTCCATCGGTCAAATGCCCGTGTTGTTTGAGTGTACAAACTATGCTGAAACTAATTCCGATGTGAGGTGACGCAATTGTTTTGAAGTTTGAAATAACTAATTTTAATAATATTCAAAATATCAATGACTTGCATTGATTACTGTAAATATAAATATAACCTTAAGCGACCGCGTTAATATAACATATGCAAAGATGATAGATGGTGTCACTAGTGGAACAGGAACTACAAACCTTTCCGGAGCACCTGAGTTCACCCACGGTTTTCATTAGGATTCGTGTTGCTCCTCAATCTTTTAGTTTACTGTGTAGTATATTGGTATTTTAAGCTTGTCCTTTTTCTATTGGCCATTGCATTGTTTGCCCATTTTTGATTTACGACTTCTTTGGTACCTTCAAACTTTCTTATACTATAATACTATAAGACAAGATATACAAGATGACGAAATCTGAATGGTATTATGTTACACTGAAAATATATTTCTTGAACTTTTTGGCATAAAACTAAAAACAAAATATAGATGGCGTGCATTAATCGTATCATCTAAAACAAAGCAAAAAATATATGGCTTGAACTTATTTGGAGCACCAAAAAAAAAGAAAAAAAAAGAAGAGAAATAAACAATATATGGGTGAAGTTTTGGTAGGTATCTTACGAATAAACTATTAATTACTGATACACACCCTTCCTACTGCTTCCGTTTCTTTGAATATTGTCAGTGCTTTCCGTAATGCTTCCTAGAAAAATAAGCAACACAGACTGTCAAAGATGTTGTTATAAAGAATATCACACATTTTCATATCAAGACTTAAAATAAATTTTAACCTGAAAAGTTGCATTTTATTCTTTTGA
>MJUT01008843.1:72675-83018 GCA_002080005.1 Gigantidas platifrons | reverse complement strand
CATATTGCACATTACTGTATTCGAGAGAAGACTTCATCAGGTAGAAAAACTTGTGTCCCTCTTCAATTTGTTATATTTAATAACTTAATTATATAAAAACTTACCTTTAAAGACGGACTCTTCTTCAACTTAGAGTTTGATCGTGCATTCAGCAAACCTTTCTTATTGAAGTTGAGATCTCCAAGACTATTCATTGAGTCTCCATTGCCGGTTTCTTTGTGAAGCCAAACAACAGTGATGCAATCGAATGTGTACTGATGAAATTAAGTTATACTAATATGTGACATATATAAAATAATTATGAATGAAATAATGGATCTTTGTGATTCCAACATTACAGTCCTAATTAAATGTAGATATATGAAATAGTTCAGAAACAATCGTAATAGAAATGGTGTGCAAATTTTTATGCACAAAAAACGCTTTCTGAAAGAGGACGATTTACGTTCTTACTCAAACAATGTTGTTTTCTTATACTTCTTAACTTTAGTTCTGTTAGGAGAAGCATTCACATTGTTTATAGTTATCACTGTTCTCTGCAATTTAAATGTCAAAAATCATACTTTAGCATATGTAATTTTCAACTGAAGAGATATCTAACATGTCTCCTAATTATAAAGTTGAATTTTCGCCGTCTTTTTGTTTGACAGAAATTACGACATCTACGGGATATGACATGAATGTTCAAAAATCATCAACATTTCATAATTATTAGGCCTAGTTTGTTCGCTTTCATGTTACAATTTTAAAATTTCAAAACCTGGGATAACTAATGGCAACTCGATTTCCTCTTAAACCTGTGATATCTAGTGACAACTCGAATCCCACTTAAACCTGGGATAACTAGTGACAACTCGAATCCCACTTAAAGCTGGGATAACTAGTGACAACTCGAATCCCACTTAAACCTGGGATAACTAGTGACAACTCGATTACCACTTAAATCTGGGATAACTAGTGACAACTCGAATCCCACTTAAACCTGGTAGATATGAAGTTGTAATGAATAAGCTTGCCAGTAGGATGATGAATCGTCACAAAAGAAAATATTGGTAGTCTTTTTGCTTTCGAACCTCCCAAAATGTAGATATTTGGATTATCTTCCCATATTTCGAATTCCTTTCTACAATCAGAAAAGATTACAGCAATAAAAATGTGTATCAATATACAAAGGAGAGATAGATATGGAGAAGCATACTATCTTCTATTGAATTTTAGTACGAAAAACGGTTAAGCGTATGACTGTAGTATATTTATTCTATCATGAATATTAAAATATATTACATATAATGACACCATCGTGTTTTTATTTATTTTTATCGGTATTCTTTTTTTCATCCCCTCGCCAACGAAGTTGCGAAGGTATATAGTAACGCTACCGTCCGTCCGTCCGTCTGTCCTTCCGTAACATCCTTGTGAACACTCTAGAATCAACATCCTTCAATGGATTTTGAGCAAATTTGGTACATACTTAGTCCTTAAAAGAATATTGAATCCTATTGATTTTCAAGGTCATAGGTCAAAGGTCAAGGTCACCGGGTGAAATTTGTAGGCGAGAGGATATGCCACGCTTTGCGTTGCCCTTGTTTTTTTTTTTTAACAATACTGGTAATTTATTGCCCACTGATGTAATTTTGTCTATTTTGTGCGTATTGCTATGTTTTTTTCATCGTTTTAGGCCTTACTTCCATAGTTGCTCTTGTCTCTAGATTGTCCACTCTTTGGCATAATCTTACGTTTATTTGTAACGTTCCTTCTTAGGACAAATATAATGATTTTGATTTTCTATGTTAGATACAGTCCATCATTTACAGATAAAGTTCATAGAACCAAACTGATGATTTTCACTGCCTACAGTGAGTTTATAGTACTAAAATGGCAATTCCTACTGTCTTGTGGGTATATATGGATCCAGTTTACATGGAAGAAACAGCATATTAGAGCCGTCGAATGATGATATGGCGCTAATAAAATACATTCACTAATTGATATATTATTATCTCACTTAGTGAAGGCTTCAATGTGTAATTCTTTTCATCACTAATTGACTTACCTACAGAGATATTCCTCTCTCATATGAATTACATCAGTTCCCACATCCTGGAAAAAATGAGAACACTAGTGGAGTAAGAATTACATACCTTTCTGTGCCTCCTTCACTTGATTTTGTCATTAATTTTATAAATTCTATGGTCACCACTATGAATTTGTATCAAGTGATTTCAAATCTATATTTATGATGATGTGTTCTCAATGCACGTTTTTTGCCATTTCTACTTCTAACAAATACTGACCTCCTTCAACAAATTAAAGATTATGTCAGACATTGCACATGACATTTGAAAAAAGTGAAAACTATTCACAGGTTTCATGAATTAGCTTTTTCTAGAGGAGACAGGATATTTAAATGTTTTAACCGAGCGACTCAAAAGTGATTCTTCTCTTTGTAGAGTCTTACAAGGATGGATAATGACAGTAGTGAAATCATGTATCGTGTTTGTCCTAATGGTTGCTTAAGTCTGGTTTTAGCTATATCTACTTATTAGTTTGCCTTTAATACAACAGGTTGGTGGTTGTTACTGGGTATTCCCGTTTTCTTTACGAATATTTGACAAGTCACTGTGTCCTCACTTAGATGATCTTCGATTGAATAAGCATATAAATGTTAATTTTGTTGAGAGGAAAGAACCGATCAAAATTGATATTAGATAATACCTGTTTTAGCTGAAATACAATTGCTGCTCTTATACATCCAATGATATCTGGCGTTCCTCCTTCTTCTCTTTCTTCAATATTCCTAGTATAAACATGAGTGTTTCTAGAAACCTAAATTATAAACGTAAACATTGGAAATAATAATCAAAACAAATTCTGTGAAAACAGCAAAATCTCAAGTAATAGAAATATGTTGCTAAATGTGTTCTTTTTTTCAAATAAAAATCTGCTTAAGAAAATCAAATACCATTTTTAAAGAACTTCTCTGTGGATTTAAAAAAACCCCAAACATAGTAAAAAAACTTAACACAATACAATATTTCGATGCTATAATACTAGTTTTCCTGGTAATGAAACTGGCTTTGACTTACATATTTCACAGTTCCACCCCCTACTCTTTCCGGGAAAGAATTCTTGAACACCCATTTTTTCGCCAACAGGACTCCTTAAAAAGAAATTTGTCTATGCAAATTATAATAGTAAAGCGTATGCGAAAAGGTACTAAATAATGTAAATATTGTATATTTTAGAACAACTGACATAAGGGTTTATTTTACATTATTAATATTTTCAGTGATAAAGAAACGCAATTGCCACGGTGCTGAGATATGTAACGATATGCCAAAGAAAGTTCATGACATCTGAATGGATGTGTTGTGGAATCTAATCATGCACATTTGCTCAATAACGATTCTAGCCATCTCTGTTTATGCATGGATCACCACCCTTCTTCATGCACTACGTCGCTATCTGATAACGTTGAAGATCTCAACAGTATGACGATTATATGTGGTCACATACAAAAAACCTCAATAAAATGCCCTCACAATTTCCGCCGTTTGACCATCATGAAGTTATAAAAATATTTTACATGGAGCAGCCCTTCCTTATCAACGACTTCACTACAAAATACAAGCTGATGATCTCAATACAGCTTAGTTACACGTCGTAATGTACAGAATAGCTGATGATCTCAATCCAGCTTAGTTACACGTCGTAATGTACAAAATCCTCCAGAATATGATATCAATTGCCGATCTTCCTCTTGACTTCATAGCATATTTTATAAGAATACCAGCCCTTTATTATGCAAATGGTTACATCACTACAAAATAAAACCTTTAGATTTCAAACCAACTTCCATTTACAGATGACAACATACTAAAACGTCAATAAAATCGCACCATTTTAGCCGTTTTGAATTGTTTGAAAATATTATTTCGCGTATATCACCCCTTCCAAGTGCACTAAATAAAATAAGCAAAAGATCTGAAACCGTTTTATTCCTGTTATATATGGTGACACAAAGTTTGGAAAGAGAGACCGGTGTACAATCTACAGGAACCGTAGGGCCCTAGAAATGACAAAATGCAAAGAGAAAAAAAAACCACTACAAGGAACATGTCAGGCTGTGCATAGCTTTAGTCGAAGTGTATACATTCATAGCTTATCCCTGTCGCCAAAACTTTATTTTTTGACAATGAACAAGTTCTTTTTGTGATTTCTAATTGTTTATATGACTCCTGATTTTCCTTTCTAAATTAAATTTGTTTTCGTTATTTTTCTAAATGGTACTATCAGGTAGTGATATCATCCTACATTACGATAAACATGTAATATATGGTTAATATTTGTTTATGGCATGGTGTAAGGTTAATAGTTTACATGTTCATATATGTTTAAGTGAAATAGTTTAAGCTGTTAATACCATGTTTAGTAAAGTATATGCTCTGTTTAACTGCCATGCATTTTGATTGTAACAAGTTTACATGTTAATTAATTAGTATTATAGACAACTGATTGTTAGATTCTTCTGTAAATAACACAGGAACTAGTATAATACAAATTGTACAAGTAATAAAATAACAAACAAAAATATATACATATATAGATTCTCCTTCAGTTGCTCATGGGTTACGATATTTCTCCACTCAAGAGAGTTAAATTAAAAATTTTAACCACAAGCCGTCATGCGAGTGGTTAGAATTTTTAATTTAACTCTCGAGAGCGGAGAAATATCGTAACCCACATGGGCAACTGAAGCAGAATTTGTTTTTCCAATTATTTAACATGAACTATATTTCAAAAGCGTCAAACGAGTCAAATGCGGGGAAATGCACGAGACATTTTAATCCTCTAGAGGATTACAGATTTTTCCACCACTGGTTCAGCGGGGTTAAAACTCCGTAATAATGGGAGAAATATATTTATCACACTGTCGGAAGAATTCAAATTGTATCACATAATTTTGTGTCAAATACACCTGGCCATGAGTGGGACTCGCACTCACAACTTTATTGATGATAGGCATTGATTGCACAAGTAGTTGTAAATCCAACTACCATACGATCACGACTACGACGACCCCTAATTACATGTACCACAAATATAATTGTATACATGCTAAAATTCAAATTTAAAAGAATATTAATAATTTGTCAATGTTTTAGCTATTGTGATATTTGTTGTAAGTTTGATTAAAACTTGCACCAATCTCCATCAGGCAGAGGTAACCTTTGTCAATGTTTACTATCCTGTTCACTTGCTCCCAAACACTTTTGAATTACTTGGGTTTCCTATCGTTTACCTGTGAGAGTACCTTATGATCCACCGTGCGCACTAAATTAGATATCTATCTTTCTATTCTACAACTAACCTTTTTTTTGAAATGGCACAAATAATATCAGAAGGAATAATTATTTCATGATCCTTTGTAGATCGTATATAAATAGTCATCATATATAGTATATCAAGATATGATGAACCAACTTTAATAACAATTGGCTATTTGTATTCTAAGAGTTACTATTAGAATTATGGCGTTTTTGTCTAGAAAAAAAAACCAGTCTTGGGTCACTTTATTATAACCATTCATGGGCCACTTTGTTATAGATTTACTCATTCAAAATTTCTGTAATTTTTCGTTGATATTTTCAGTCTTACCTGGAGTTCCAGGTCCACCAACAAATTTATGAGGACTCAGAATTATTGCATCTTTATACCTAATTGAAAATTGAAATAATGTTCATAAGTTATATATATTGAAAAATGTTTTACACAAGTAGAAAATATATCAATTATTATTATGAAAAATTAATGACTGGAAATCATATTAAAGTAAAATCGAAAATATTTGTCAAATGTTCCATTATATTCACCTAAAAATTTGAGATAAAAGATAAACAGAAACAGCTTCATCTTGTCTATTGTCTTGACATTTACCTAAAATACACATATGGTCAGTATTCTATCAGACTCTATGACAAAAGATACGATTTGCAAATAAAATGAAAAAAGCAATACCACACTTTCGGAATAGTTCTAAAATCATATCAAATAATAGTAGAAATTGCTGTAAAAATATATACATATGTATGACCGATCACTATCCATGCTAATATTTGATAACTCCCTGATTCAAAGAGCAAAGCTAGTCCACAAATCAAATGATTTAAATTAACAATTTCTAACTAAAATATCTCATGTCACAATGACTGATGAAATGTCTACATAAATATGATAATCTCACCCTTTTTCTGACCCGTTCATGTCAAGATTCAAATATGGACCTTCAATATAGAAATATACAACATATACATATAAAATCAAATAATGATGTTTGGTTTAAAATTGGTACTACTATTTAGTGAAAATAAATAGGAAAACATTTCAACAAAACAAAGCCAACACATAATTGTAAAACAGGTTAAAAAATATTCCATGTAATACATCACTCATAAACTAATTAAAGTCGAAGTTTTTCATGTAAAATTTGAGAGTAAAATGCCGTGCAAAACACCCATGCACTCATGCAAAAATCGTATTTACTTCTTAATAATCCATTTAAGAGTAACAACAACACTTTTTTAAATTGCAAAGTTATGCGATGTTCAGTAATCATTTTGATTTAAGCAGTAACTTACTTATTACTGAGTTCAGCGCTGTTTTCAGTTGTGGTTCGTGTTTCTCTTGTTTAGTTTCTGTGTTCATTCAGAATGTGTAAATTGTATTAATAAATGTGCCTTTTTTCTTTATCATGGTTTTGCTATTTTCCATTGATGGATGATTTTTGTCATATTTTCGTGCCTTCTGACGTTTTCATACTTATTTCTAATGAATGACAACTGATCATGACAAATTATACCAGAGTAAAAAGTAAACAAATTCGACCAATGGCAAGCTCAGTATGATAGTTATGTGTCCTATCGTCTGTACTGGTTCTCTACATATACAAATTATGTGGAATGAGAACCAGTTATCAACTTACCACCACTGGCATAATCAAATACCGCCAATGCTCCATATTCATGGGCCATCTCTGCTACAGTGTCTGTGTCTGTTAAAATACCTGTTACGTTACTGGCAGCCGACATTGTTACAATCAAATGTTGTTTTCTTCCTTTCCAAAACTATAACAAGATTTAAATTAATATTTGTTTTACCGACGGATGTTACCAAATCAACGAGATAATTCTATTGATAAACTAATGAAATGAAAGTTTTAACAGTGATGGTCAAAATTTCACCAACATGAACAAAACAAAATGTCACCTCTCACCCCAAATCCTTGAACATAAAAAGACAACGCTATTTGACTTTGGAAATCTAGGTTCTGTCTTGGGACAGACACAAACATGTGGCGGGATTAAACCGGTTAATGGGATTTAACATACATTATCACACTCGCTGCTATGCTAGGATTATGTATGTTGCTACCTTCATAAAGATTTAACATACATTATCTCACTCGCTGCTATGCTAGGATCATGTCTGTTGCTACCTTCATATCTATCGTCATTCTATATATAGTCTGGGCACATAAAAATATCTAACCCCGACAATTTTTATTGAAGTACCTGTACCAAGCAAGGAAAGTAAGCGTCGGGTATCTGTGTTAAGGCTATCGAGTTCGTCGGGTATCTGTGTTAAGGTTATCGAGTTCGTCGGGTATCTGTGTTAAGGCTATCGAGTTCGTCGGGTATCTGTGTTAAGGCTATCGAGTTCGTCGGCTATCTCTGTTAAGGCTATCGAGTTCGTCGGGTATCTGTGTTAAGGCTGTCGAGTTCGTCGGGTATCTGTGTTAAGGCTATAGAGTTCGTCGGGTATCTGTGTTAAGGCTATAGAGTTCGTCGGGTATCTGTGTTAAGGCTAGCGAGTTCGTCAGGTATCTGTGTTAAGGCTATAGAGTTCGTCGGGTATCTGTGTTAAGGCTATCGAGTTCGTCAGGTATCTGTGTTAAGGCTATCGAGTTCGTCGGGTATCTGTGTTAAGGCTATCGAGTTCGTCAGGTATCTGTGTTAAGGCTATAGAGTTCGTCGGGTATCTGTGTTAAGGTTATCGAGTTTGCCTCTTATTACACGATTTATATGTAACAACATTCCAGCAGCGCCTAATTATGGAGTATATATCTCTCAGTTGATACAATATTCCAGGGCTTGTGGTTCCTATTAGGATTTCCTTGATAGAAGGTTGCTGCTACCAAGGAAAGTACTGAACCAAGGGTTCCTATTGGTTAAGTTGAAGTCATCATTTCGAAAGTTTTACGGTCGTCACCATGACTTGGCTAACCGCTACGGAATATTTGTATCACAAATAACCCTAGATATGTTCCACTTGTCGCAAGCACTTTCCGGTCCTTTCCTCATTCATGACTTATCACCGGGTTTTTAACTAGAGTAATACGACGGATGCCACCAGTGGAACAGGAACTGCCTACCCTTCCGGAGGACCAACTTTTTAGTGGGTTCGTGTTACTCGATCTTTAGTTTTATGTGTAATGTTTTGTAGATCGTTGTTTGTCCTTTTTCTTTTGGCTATTGTTTTGTCTGTTCAACTTCGATTTACGGACTCTGATTATCCCTTAAAAAGGCTTTGGTATCTTCAAACAAACTCTTCTTCTATTAGATTTTAGAACTGTTCCGACAGTGTGGTATTTTGTTTTTCATTTTATTTGTACATAATTTTATTTGATGTGAATACTGCAATCTGGTTAGCTGATCCCATTGGAGAAAAAATTGTTATGCTTGATAACATTGGTTGGTATTGTGACGTCACTAATATATTAATTCGCCAACGCCAAATTCATATAGTCACATGAAATAATCGTAATTAAAATCGACGAATCGTTAAATTTTGTTGCAAAAATTTAATTATAAGGAATATTTGAAATTTCTGAACAGGTTATACTTGTATACCCGATATGTATATTGATGTTTCGAATCTTTGAATCAACTTGAAGTGATCAAGTTTGTTATTTTTCAGTGATTCTATTGTGTCATAATTTTTTTTTATTAGACATAGAATATGTGAACACAAACATGATAAATACCTTTAATTCTTGTTCCAAATGATTAATATCAACACAACCATTCTCGTCATCTCGAATTCTTATCAACTGCAAAATAAACAAGAGTCACATTAACAGATTGACAAAATGGGATGGCAACATACAGAAATATTGGTATGCCAACATCCAGAAAAATTGAGATGCCAACACCCAGAAAAATTGGTAGGCCAACATACATAAATATTGGTATGCCAACATCAAGAAATATTGGTATGCCAACATCCAGAAAAACTGGTAGGCCAACATCCAGGAAAATTGAGATGCCAACACCCAGAATAATTGGTATGCCAACATCCAGGAAAATTGAGATGCCAACACCCAGAAAAATTGGTAGGCTAACATACAGAAATATTGGTATGCCAACATCAAGAAATATTGGTATGCCAACATCAAGAAATATTGGTATGCCAACATCCAGAAAAAACTGGTAAGTCAACATACAGAAAAATTGAGATGCAAATCCCAGCAATGATGGTTAAAACAGCGTTGTTATATTTGAATGACAAATACGTCGTAGTTTTAAATACCAGCATCTGCGCTATACTTTAATGCTTAAAACACATTATCAAGGCGGTAGTATGAAGACTTGAATTAGATACCACATTATCAAAATAATTTTGCATAGAAAATATTTGGCCATTGTGTTGTCTGTTCTTCTTCGATATGCGGTTCTGATTACCCCTTTGGTATCTTCAAGCACTTCTTAGTGCAGTGCATTAAAATATAATAACATTTATGTGTATGATGCTTAAAAACTTGGATACATGAGATTCAGCGAGTCTTTTCCCAGTTTTGATCCGAATATACCTAAACTTTATATTTTAAGGCACTGCATTAATATTGTGTTAATCGAACTGGATTATGTGACTTTGAAGCATTTATTACTAAAACTAGATTACTGTGTAGACTTTCTTTTCATAATAAAATAGCCCTAAGGTAAAGATAAGAAATAAAATCAAATTATTTCTCATTAGAAATTGTGATTTAAATATTACAAACCTGAGTTCCATACTCGCGCCAAAGCAACATGTTTGAATGGTGTTCATATGGCCCTACAATGACTGCCTGTAATAAACATAACGGAAGTTAGACATTGCAAAGGATGGTAATAGAGTGAGTATTTATTGTATAATGCCAACTTAGCAATTTTTCAGCTATATCATGGCGAGAATAATGTTAAATTTCAATAAGATGATGACGCGGTCCGTTTTGTACTAGATCAGCACACTTAGTAAACTTTTTATAGTGCTAGCGTACAGAAACAACAGTCCACGTATAAACA
>MJUT01008818.1:317577-335634 GCA_002080005.1 Gigantidas platifrons | reverse complement strand
ACAAAGATACCCACACACATGTCTAACGTTTAGGCTAATACAAAGATACCCACACACATATCTAACGTTTAGGCTAATACAAAGATACCCACACACATATATAACGCTTAGGATAATACAAAGATACCCATACACATATCTAACGTTTAGACTAATACAAACATACCCACACACATATCTAACGTTTAGGCTAATACAAAGATACCCACACACAGATCTAACGTTTAGACTAATACAAAGATACCCACACACATATCTAACGCTTAGGCTAATACAAAGATACCCACACACATATCTAACGTTTAAGCTAATACAAAGATACCCACCCACACACATATCTAACGTTTAGGCTAATACAAAGATACCCACACACAGATCTAACGTTTAGACTAATACAAAGATACCCACGCACATATATAACGCTTAGGCTAATACAAAGATACCCACACGCATATCTAACGTTTAGGCTCATACAAAGTTACCCACACACATATCTAACGTTCAAGCTAATACAAAGATACCCACACACATATCTAACGTTTAGGTCAATACAAAGATACCCACACACATATCTAACGTTTAGGCTAACACAAAGATACCCACACACATATATAACGCTTAGGTTAATACAAAGATACCCACACACATATCTAACGTTTAGACTAATACAAAGATACCCACACACATATCTTATGTTTAGGCTAATACAAAGATACCCACACACATATCTAACGTTTAGAATAATACAAAGATACCCACACACATATCAAACGTCTAGGCTATCAGCAATACAAAGATACCCACACACATATCTAACGTTTAGGCTATCAGCAATACAAAGATACCCAAACACAGATCTAACGTTTAGACTAATACAAAGATACCCACACACATATCTAACGCTTAGGCTAATACAAAGATACCCACACACATATATAACGTTTAGGCTAATACAAAGATACTCACCCACACACATATCTAACGTTTAGGCTAATACAAAGATACCCACACACATATATAACGTTTAGGCTAATACAAAGATACCCACACACATATCTAACGTTTAGGCTAATACAAAGATACCCACACACAGATCTAACGCTTAGGCTAATACAAAGATACCCACACACATATCTAACGATTAGGCTGTCGTGCTTAAATAACTTGATTTGTTTTTGCTCACAAACACTAAAGGCCACTCCAAATTAAATAATTGTTCTTCGTACCCGCTGGCACCTTAAAATTCAGATCGCAAATTTCGACAAAAAATGTTTCCTCACCATTTCTTCAACATTCCCTCTTCATGTTTCATGATTTTTAAACAATTTAAAATAAAAAAAAAGTCGCCCGCTTATAAAATTATCTTGAATTCTCATTTGAAAACACAAAAATGAGGGAAAATTATTACAAAATTTTAAAAAAGTGTCGCTCGCTTGTTCAAGATTTTAGCGCCTCCAAAAAATCTATTTTCAGAAAAAAAAAACAATTCACAAAATTTCGCTCGCCCGCTCCATTTTTTTAATGAAAAAATCCGAAGAACAAGTAATCAATTTGGAGTGGCCAAATGTTTATTTTTTTTTATTATTATTATATTTTTTTTTTGCTTTCCAATTATTTAATTTGTCAGTTCCTTATGGTTACTCCTGAAACAAGTCGTGTGCACTAATTTAGATTAATGAAATTGGTCTTACCTAAGATATACTTTATTAGTTTATATCATTAGAATCGTGTTGTTGATCTTAAACACTTTACAAATTTGATCAGGTTATCATATTGCTCTCAACAAAAATTTGGTATGATATCATTTTACGAATCTACGATCAATTAAGTAATGTTTATTCATTTCATTCAATTGAGCACATATGTCAGCAAAATAGTTTTGTGGTTTTTTTTTCTAATGTTTTTTCTTTGTTTATTTAATCAAATGGTGCCAATCTTAGCCGTTTCCCATAGTGAAACTACTCAGAATTTTATAGAAAATGTTCAATTGTAATATAATTTATTAATGTTAGCCCCTTAATGTGTACAAACCAACATTAATATATTTCAGTAACATTATTCTAATTCAATACTGTTTATTTTTTTTTATGTAGCGTACTACTTTGTGTACACAAATAGTGCAGTCAATCCATTCTTATACGCCATGTGTAATGTGAACTTTCGTTCGACGTTTATTCAAATTCTGTGTAACAGAAAGGATAGAAAGTCGTCTAAGAGTACACCCTAGATACTAGATTTACCATAGAATACAACAGCAGAAAACTGAAACGAAACCAAGGATAGAAAGTCGTCTTAAAGCATAGGATAGATTTACACGGAATGCAACACCAGAAAACTGAAACGAAACCAATGATAGAAAGTCGCCTTAAGGCATAGTATATATTTACACATAATGCAACACCAGAAAACTGAAACGAAACCAAGGATAGAAAGTCGTCTTAAAAAACATCCTATAGTAGATTTACTTCAGAATACAAAACCGGAAAATTTAATAAAATCAAGCAGATAGCAAGATGATCCTTAAGTACATTCAATACTAGAATTATTTCAGAATACAACACAGGAAAATTTAATGAAATCAAACAGATAGCGAAATTATCCTTATGTACATTCAATACTAGAATTATTTCAGAATACAACACAGAAAAATTTAATGAAATCAAGCAGATAGCAAGATGATCCTTAAGTACATTCAATACTAGAATTATTTCAGAATACAACACAGGAAAATTTAATGAAATCAAGCAGATAGCAAGATGATCCTTAAGTACAGTCAATACTAGATTTACTTCAGAATATAACATCAGAAAACTGAAACCAAATAGAGGATAGCAAGACATCCTAAAGTACATTATATACTGGGTTTACTACAGAATACAATACCGGAAAAATACTACGTAATCAAGGATAGAAAGGCGCCTTAAAGTACACTTTATACTGGGACTATCACGGAATACAACCAACATTGGAAAAGGGTAACACATTCAATCATAGAAAGGCGTCCTAAAGTACATTCTGTGTTAGATTTACCACAGAATACAACATCAGAAAACTGCAGCGAACTCAAGGATAGAAATGCGTTTTTAAGTATATTCAGTACTAGGCTTAACACAGGAAACGATTAGAAAGGCGTCCAAACGTACATTCTGTATTAGATTTACAGCAGAAAACAACAAAGGAAACGATTAGAAAGGCGTCCAAAAGTACAATTTATACTAGAATTACAACATATTACAACACAAGGAAAACTTCAACGAAATCAATAGCGCCATTAGTAAGTATATCTATATGTATGTAGGAATATCTGTATTAGTGATTATGAGAGATAAAAAGAACGGTTGTATAGTATGTTCCATTATGTTGTGATTTATTTATTAGATATTATGTACAGTGTAAATGTGAATGTTTCCTCTATAACTGTTTCTTTTTTTTTCCGTCATTGATTATTGCGTAGAATCTAAATACAACAATGTACAAATGTATATATAAACTGTTATAGAGGAATAAAAAATGTATATATAAACTGTTATAGAGGAATAAAAAATGTATATATAAACTGTTATAGAGGAATAAAAAATGTATTCTGACGAGATGTTGATGCAAATAAAATATGCATAGGATATGTTCTTATTTAAATTTATTACTCATGAAAAATAATATCAAAAAGTGATATGCATTTAATGTTAACAATGATAGCAATCATTCTACATTAATAGAAATGTACTATATGTGACTATCAGAAAAGTTAAACATGACAAAGGGGTTGTCATGGTAAGTCGGAGAATGATAGACAAAATAATGGCAAAGACAAAAACCCAAAAAGACAAATAATGAAAAGACCGGTAAAGATCATTTTCAACTGCAATTTAAACTTGGAGGACTTTGAAAATGCCACTATCTTTTTTCTTCCTCCAAAATCGGATCATCTCATTGAAAATTAACTTGTTCTTGACATGATATAGCTGACAATTTTCTGAGTTTGGCGTTACACAACAATCACTAACTCACTCACTTACTCTAAGCCTGGATATCGCAATTTTTTTTAATTTTTATTATGACTGTATGTATCTGTAATATCTATGCGTGCTTCAATAATGCTTTGTAAATTACAAAAAAGGGTACTCTCGACTCGCAGCCGCAAGTGATAAAGTTTACCAGTTGCTTGCCCATGGTCGGTGGTTCTCTCCGGGTACTCCGGCTTCCTCCACCACTAAAACTGGTCGCCATGATATAGCTGAAATATTGTTGAAAGTGGCGTTAAACACCAAAAATCAAAAATCAAAATCAAATCAATAATGCTGCATTTCCGTTTGGAGTGCTGTCCTAAACATTAACCAAAAAAAATTGTTTCAACAATATCGTGGAAAGAACTATTTCCTTGATTTGATTGTACTAATAGTGGATATGTTAGCTATGGAATTATTAAGCTATTTATGATCGTAACCTTTACATCAGGGGTCTTTTACTCCAGACAGAAATGTAGTTATCGACATCCAACAATATTTGAGCTACATTATGAGGTGGAGTGTTGCATTGGTGGAAACAACCAATAGTCATCTATAACTAAATCTATACTTCACTGCAGTCTAGCATATTTCATTCATAACCAAAAGTATTACTTATTTCTTGGACAAACATATTTTGGGGGTGTTCTGGTGTTTTACGTTGTATAACTCAGCCTTCTTCACATAATGCAATGCTGTGTGATATGATATGACTTTATCTACGATTCGCAACAATATTTTCTAATATGACTTTATCTACGATTCGCAACAATATTTTCTGATATGTTTATTCCATAACATGCAAAAGAATGAATAAATAAAAAATAAAACCGGAGCCGTTTCCATCAATGGCGACTATGCCCACGTGATTGTATTTTTATATTTAAATCACTTTGATTTTAAGGGACATGAAGACTTTTATTATCTATCCTATTTTCATAATTGTAGAATCAATAATTGTCACATCCGACTTAACAAACAGTAGCAAGTTCTCTATTTAAATATATATATGTATTATCTATACTCTCAAGTATAAGGCAAAATAATAAACAAAACGCAAATATCAATTTGCCGACAGCCCGCCGTACGTGATGGACGCCGGATTTATTATTAACAGAAAAATGTTATGTTACATGTCACTTGTAATCAATTCACAATGGACACAACCAACATTTCAAGCAAAACTATATATTGCATAATTAGAATTCCGTCACAGATGGGCAAGGCCGTCCAGGAAAAACCAAAGTAATTTGGAAACCTGTATCCGATGACAATGCTCGAACCCATCTCTGGACAATCAGGTGTCGGACCTCACCTTAAAAATTTTACAACAAAGATGCAAATAGTCAATAATGTAAGACTAACATACAGACATATTTTTTGTTGTTACACGTATGCACGACGGCTAGAAAGTGAAGAGAACCAAACGAACACACCTAAATTCCCAACCACAAAACAATGTTCTCATTGGTCAATTTCGACCATTACCGTATGAATATTCATTAGTATCAAAACGACAATACAATATTTTCCCGCTATACTTCGAACCGCGGGAAAATATTAATATATATCGACATCAGATTTGTTATCGTGTACTAACAATTTACCTTAGGTTCCACTATTGAACCAGCAATTAAGTTGTGTCAACATAAATCCATTTACGAGTCAAATTTCAACGTAGGAGAAAGAATCCGAAATGTTCTAGTATTTCCAGCTTTGTGTCTTCTTTTATATGTTCATATCTTTATTTCTGGTAACATAACAAATTAAAGTCCAATTGTTTGTACAAAATACGAAAATTTGATCTCAAGTTCTTTAGGGTATATAAATGGAATCCAGTTACCAAAGTCTAGATTATTAATTGACAGAACATCAATATACCTGAATGTAATATTAAAGACTTAGCTTCTGTATACGCCTTAGTTGGGTCTTTTATCTCAAGTTCTTTGGGGTATATTACTGAAATACAGTTAGCAAAGTCTGGATTATTAATTGACAGAACATCATCAATATACCTGAATGAAAGATTTAAAGGCTGGAGCTTCTGTAATTTTTGTCTTTGATTAAGTTTTTGTATAAATTCTGCCTTATAGGAGTGATGACTGATGACTTCATATTCTGTGAAGCACTCTTCGCCTTTTGTTTCATGCTTGAGAAAATAAGTTAATTCCATGACCAAAACTAAACACTTGTAACGTTGGCTACCGTTTTTAAAGTAAAATGCCTTGTGAATAATTTGTTTTAAATGGGTTTTTAAATTCTCGTGAGGAATGGTTGTGTAAAGTGTACGATAGTCAAATACAAAAATGTAATTGGAAAAATGACATTTTCGAAAAAGAACAAAAATTAAAATGATCCAGGACTGCTTTAGAGTTTCCAGTATCCACATTTGATTGGTGTTACTACTAGTACTATACGTGAATAGACTTTGTCACGTTATGATTGTAGACCCTCTTTTACTGCAGACAAAAAAAAATGTCATACTAGTAATTATAGAGGTTTTTTTTTGTGTTGAACAACTAGAAGAACCATCAATATACCTGTCTTCATGTGGATTCTTCTGAAGTTTTTGGTATCCAGTATACGTAATTCATCATATTCCTCAATAATTGTAACTGTACATTCATTGATGACATGAATGACTTGTGATTTGTCTTAATTTCTTCTTTGTAAATTAATACTATACACTCCAAAAAAAAAGAAACGCAACATGTGAAAAAAATATAATTTACTTCAAATTTTCAACATCACTTTAAATAGAGAAATAAGCATTACATTACACTGAAATTTGGCACACTGGTTGTTCAGACGTTAACGTTCATTAAAATGTCAAAATTTATCACATTAAAGTCCATAGCGTTCAGATGACGTCACTTCAAAGTCAATATCTGTTGAGCCCACCATTAGCCTGTAACACAGCACGGACCCGTCTCGGTATAGACTCGATCGATCAACGAATACGGTCTTGTGGAATTCTCCCCCATTCTTGCTCAAGAGCCTGCTGCAGTTCTTGTAGAGTTTGCGGTACTGGTTAACGACTGCGAACGCGTCGATCCAAATCATCCCACAAATGTTCTATTGGGTTAAAATCTGGTGATTTAGACGACCAGGGAGCACTATTACGTTCTGGTTGGCTAGAAAGTCAACAGTAGCACGAGCTGTGTGCGGCCGAGCGTTGTCGTGCTGAAAAACTTCCCTACGGAGGTTCATTGCGGGCAGCATGTGTGGTGTCAAAACCTCATCTCTGTATCGAGCGGTGCTAAGGTTGCCGGGGATGCGCACCAGTTGAGTTTTTCGGGCGTAGAATATTTCACACTTCCTCCGACGAAATTATTGACCTGAAGTACGCAGTTCCTTGCGATCCTCTCATTCCGGCGTCTATATACACGTATACGGCCATCTTTTTTTTGCAGCATGCATCTTGATTCATCGCTGAGCCAGCCAGACTCGCCTCCAGTTTTGCAGGTCCCAGCCCTTTACTCTGTTGCACCATCGAACCCTTGCAAGTCGATGCCGACGTCTCAGTACTGCGCCAAAGAAAGGACGTCTATCGCGTAAACCGTTTTCACGCTGACGGTTTCTAACTGTCTGTGCCGATATTCGACGGAGACCTGGGACATTTGATGCTGTTTCTCTTGCTGTCACGGTCCGGTTTCTCAGGTGAAGTACCCGGATGTAGCGATCAATGTGTCCGTGCTGTGTTACAGGCTAATGGTGGGAACATCAGATATTGAATTTGAAGTGACGTCATCTGAACGCTATGGACTTTAATGTGATACATTTTGACATTTTAATGAACTTTAACGTCTGAACAACCAGTGTGCCAAATTTCAGTGTAATGTAATGCTTATTTCTGTATTTAAAATAATGTTGAAAATTTGAAGTAAATTATATTTTTTCACATGTTGCGTTTCTTTTTTTGGAGAATATACTTATATGGTTTGTTTTGTAAGATGCATTTAGATTATGTGTCTGCTTTAATTGTTTTGTTTATTTGTCCAGGTGTGTATTCTATTTTTTATATCGTTATAAACTTATAAGGATTTATTGTACTTATACACGACCAGTTTCCTTACATTACATAAATCACGGAAGCACTTTGTTGTAAAAGTGACAAATCGAATGCATGATTGAAACATCACGACAGGATGTTCAATTCCGGATTGTTTTATCAATAGTAGTGATTATATATTGACTATTATCTCACCAAACCTTAATTTTATGTTTTTACGACATTGAAAACATATATTGCCAGATTATTATAACATCTTTCACACCTAAGCAAACTGCATATGGTAAAGTGAAGGATATAGCGAGTTTGATACGTAGGGTCGCGATTCCATGCAAAGTAAACAAGATGGAGACGAAAAGAGATATGCCGTAGTATCTCAATTTATAAAAATAACTTGAATGCAATTCAGGTCTTAATATATTGATACTGGTTTCCTCTGGACCAATAAAACTGACCGCCACCAACTACAATACGATCACAGCCAACGACGGCACCTCTATAATATTGTAAGCCTAGTTAGTATGTTAATTCAGAAATGAAGGATACCACGTATACAAAAGTGTACAGCTAAGTCAGCTTCATACCTTGACATACATCACGAACTTGACAGTGAGGGCCGGCTAAGAACGAAACTTTATATTATGATAAAAGAGATGAATTAAATTTTCCAATTGTGAACTTTCCATTTATATATGGCAACATTACTGAATATGGACCATATATTTCTCAGTTGAAAAGATATTCTACAGCTTATGGTTCCTATCGCGATTTCCTTGATAGGGGGATGCTGCTAACAAGGAACCTAATTATTTTTAATGAGGCATGGGTTCCTAGCGGTTTTACTTGAAGTCATTAGTACTAAAGTACTACAGTCACAACAATGAATTGGTTAACTGTTACTATGTCACAAATGACCACGGATATGTTCCGTTGTTATAATGATAATCCTGTCTCTTCCTCATTCACGACTTTTCACAGGGTTTGTAACAAGAGTAAAAGGACGAGTGTCACTAGTGGGGTAGGAACTGTGTTTTGTAGATCATTATTTGTTCCTTTTTTCATTATATTGTCTCTCCTTCTTCGATTACTTCTTTGGTGTCTTCAATCTTTTGTTCTCTGTGATTTGTTTTTTTTTTTTCAAATAAATATTCTAACAAAGTTATATAAATAAGACCAAATGGACAATTTTGAAAGTCAGAAGAAAATTTTTTCTCGATACATTTTGTGAAAAAAAATATGGAGGAAATGGTTTGTCGTCACAATGTTTCATCCATTATTCATGAGATGCTTCACTTGTCCAGATGTTCAAATTGGTGTAGAAAATGTGAAAATGATGATATGAAAAATAATACTTTACAGGTCATACGACACATTTAATGGATTAGGCTAGAAAAGGGAGCTGAAAGTTTGTCAAGATGTAACGAAACAAGAATCTACATATGGCACCAGACGTGTTTATTCCAAATGATTATAAAATACAATTGTTTTTAAACAGATATTAATTTATAGAATCGACTCCATCGAAGCATACTTTAATTCCTGAAGTCATAAAATATTATTAAAGTATGCACATGCCTAAATATGTATCTCTTTATCAGTACTATGTCATCAGTATCAATCTAGGTCAATACCCACGTAGGTCATTGCAAAATAGTGAAAATAGCACAATTTTCAATCCATAATAGTCGTAAACCAAACATTTGTGGCATGTATTTACTTTACTTACATTTTACTGGGCATAAAAATAGCAGATGAAAATAATCTAACATTGTCATTGGAAATTGCCCTTTTACTATAAATATTTTTTTTGTTGCCTGAGGGCAAGTGTGGACACAGAAATGTACTGTCCAAAAGGCAAGTGTGGATGTCAATATTTCATATTATTAACTTAAAAAAAAACTAATCCTGGATTATTATTTTTGCTTAAAAGTCCGGTCCTGTGTTTTTATTTTAAATTTTCATCATAGCCCCCCTCCCCCTCCCAAGGGATATAAAATTGTATCATTAATAATAAATTAATATATAATAAATTCAGATTTTCTATTTAAAATAAATCTCATTTACAAAACCACTGATATTTTAAGGCTGATTTAAGCTTTAGTCGCAACAAATTTTTATTTTTCTCTTTGAACTGTCGAAACCTAGGACTATTATACTGACAGTATAATAGTCCCAGTCGAAACATAACATTTATTTAACTGTAAAATTCACAAATAAAATTCATCCCCCCCTTTTTCTTGTTTAAATCAAGGATCAACAATATTCCAGAATCAAACAAATGAATAAATATAACATAGATTTCTTTTACATGCATCTTTTTGTTTTACATTATCATATCAAGAAAATGGTGGCTGCAACATTCATCAAATTCAAGTGGGGGTAGGGGTTTTCGGGTGGGTTTCCGCGTAAGATGGTTCCGTTTCAATGTTAAAAGTCCGGTATTTTCCTTTCCTATATGAACCAAAGAACACACTTATAGCTGTTTTTCTTTTTAAAAAATAATTATATTTAAAAAATAATAACATTTTAACCTTTAATTCACTCAGTAATATGCTTTTCCTCGCCGTAGAGCAAAAATACTTACATGGTTGGAAAGCTGGAGAAGATTCTATATTTATAAACTATTGACCTGAGTAACCTTGCTAAACCATACAGAGTCAGTGTGTTTTAAATAGGTCATCCAATCAGGATGCTCATTATTCTTGTCCAAGATAAAAATACATCGCTAAAATTACCTGTGGGTATTTCACCACTTCAACTCGTAAATTTACATAGAAATCGGAGATATTTCATCATAAAACTTCACACATGGTTTTGTCTATCATATTTCTTGAAGACAAACAAAATGTTATTGAATTTATCAATATTTTATGAGTATCAACAGTTTTTTCAACACCGTATCTGTTTTTCGATACAACCGCTCGATTACCAATGAGACAAGTCACGTGACTACACATGCTACTCACAGTGACCCGTGACCCACATTAGCACGTTCTACCAGTTTATTCTTAATATGTTGTTTAATAACTAAATTGTTTACCATCATTATCAATTCTCAAACTTTTCAGTGGTGATGTTGAGTGAGTGAGTGATTTTTGTTTAACCAGCTATATCATGACAAGAACAAGTTAATTTTTAATGAAATGATGACCAACACACTTAGTTGGATTTTTATAGTTCTAGCTGACTGAAACAACAGTCTGCAGATAGACATGTTGCCCCACTCTGACACATTGTCCTGATTCAGAACGAACCAGTCTTTACTCTTTCTCCTTAGTGTTGGGTGCTTAGTGGAGAAGCAACAAATACCAACTTTATAGACTTTGGTTTGACCTGAGCAGGGCTCAAACCTATGTGGTGATGTTGAAAGTAGCATTAAACACAAAATATCTAATCAACGGTCTTGTAGCAGTAGGCTTCAAAAGATACAAGGCAACAAATAATCAAAGCATAAATTTAATACTAGTAAAGTATCTGATGATAAAATAATATTGCACATACATATTTCATTATAACTCAACAATATACAATGAAAAAGCCTGAGGTTATGCCAGTCTTTTTTGTTCTATGGGTTAAAATAGAGCTTACTCAATAATTTTATTATCCAAGGAAAAACATATTTTTTTTATTTTTCTTTTGTTTGTACTTAAGTGTCATTTCGGGCAAAATGTACAATACCAGTGTTTAATTAATTTTTTTTTTCAACTAGAGGCTTATTTGAGACTATCGCTATCTTTGTAATTCATACTCTGCTTTGGTTAAAGCATGTTTGTAGTTTCTGAGAAAAAGCTATTTTTATTCATATTAGACAGAAGCAAAGTGATGACAATTCATCACATGGATGTTTATTCAAGGTCAACTTGAGAGTAATAAAACAATGGTGTGGCTTCATTAATAAAAATAATAATTTGTAAATATGGAAAATCTGTCTACAGTAAATTCTGATTTTTTACACAGGAAATCTGTCTTTATATGGATGCCGAAGATACAGAAAACCCAAGAAAAGCTTCACAGTTAATTTTCATTTTTATTTAAAAATTCTTAATTGACAGAACCTTTTTTTCATGCTGGCATTTCTAAAATTAAAACTGAAAATTTTACATCGAAATGTATCCATAGCTAACGTCAAACCTACTCATGCTGTTACCTCTATTAAGCAGTCACCTGTATTAAACGGTCACCTTTATCTCCTCCTGTCATCGAAAACTTCATATTAATTGAACTCCTTTTAAGAGGTCACCTGTCTTAAAAGACCAATTTTCCTTTGTTTCAAAGGTGACCTCTTAATACAGACTTGACTGTATTTAACTTATTGGTTCTCCTCTGATCATAGTTCACTTTATTTTGAAAATGACAGTTGTTACCTCTTAACAAGATCATTTTCAGAGTAATATAGTGGTAATATAACCAAAGACTATGAACCACTGGTGTATACTAAGCTGACGTATCAAAGACTATGAACTACTGGTATATACTAAGCTGACGTATCAAAGACTATGAACCACTGGTGTATACTAAGCTGACGTATCAAAGAATTTATCAATAACTGCACTGACTGCCTGTGGTGTGTATTTAATATATTTGTCCAGATTCTTTGTAAAATTGATTTTCTCATATTTCTCCCGAAACATTTTATAAGTGGGCACTATGTAATCTTTATTGTCTTTTTTTAATGTGTCTCTCAGTTCTTGGTCTGGTATGGCATATCCTTTCTGAATTTTCATGATTTCTTCCAACTCTTTGTTAAAACCCTAAAACAAAATAAATATAGTGTATTGATTGTTGTTTAACACCAAGTGAGCAATTTTTCAGCCATATCATGGCAAGAACAAGTTACATTTCAATGAGATGATGATGATGTCTACTTTGTACTAGACTGGCACGCTCAGTTGAAATTTTATAGTGCTAGCTCACTGAAACAACAGTCCCCTGGGTGGACATTTCACTACACTGTGACATATTATTCTGATTCTAAGCCAACCAACCAGCCTTTGCTCCAACTCAGCCGACCGTGAGCTTGAACCCATGATCTGTTGTACTCAAGGAAGGCACTCTCACCAGTACATATATATATAGCCTTTGGTTTCAGCCGACCGTGAGCTTGAACCCATGATCTGTTGTACTCAAGGAAGGCACTCTCACCATTACATATATATATAGCCTTTGGTTTCAGCCGACCGTGAGCTTGAACCCATGATCTGTTGTACTCAAGGAAGGCACTCTCACCATTACATATATAGCCTTTGGTTTCAGCCGACCGTGAGCTTGAACCCATGATCTGTTGTACTCGAGGAAGCCACTCTCACCATTACATATATATATAGCCTGCCTTTGGTTTCAGCCAACCGTGGGCTTGAACCCATGATCTGTTGTACTCGAGGAAGCCACTCTCACCATTACATATATAGCCTTTGGTTTCAGCCAACCGTGAGCTTGAACCCATGATCTGTTGTACTCAAGGAAGACACTCTCACCATTGCATATATAGCCTTTGGTTTCAGCCGACCGTGAGCTTGAACCCATGATCTGTTGTACTCAAGGAAGGCACTCTCACCATTACATATATAGCCTTTGGTTTCAGCCAACCATGGGCTTGAACCCATGATCTGTTGTACTCAAGGAAGGCACTCTCACCATTACATATATAGCCTTTGGTTTCAGCCAACCGTGAGCTTGAACCCATGATCTGTTGTACTCAAGGAAGGCACTCTCACCATTACATCACCCATGCAGTTCTGACTATTTATGAGATCAAATCTTCCCTCCTTCCATTATGACTATTCATAGACTTGATCAGTGTTAAAATTAAACATGATTTTATTTTTTTGGTGTTACAGAATTGAAGTTTACAACTTACAGAAAACTTGTCTTTTACATTCTGTTTTTCTTTATCTTTCAACTATAAATAAAAAATATGCATGCATGAACAAATATTTAGAATGAAATGTCAAATCTTCAATAAATTGTGTTAAGTTACCTTAAAATTATCTCCCTTTGTAACAGATGTCCTACTAATTTAACCTGCATAAAGCAACCACCTGTCTACATGATCCTTTTTCTATTCATTCCTTTCTAAGATTACATAAGTTAGATTTAGAGGTTCACTATTCAGTCACATGTGTCAGCACATGAAGATGTCATGTATGTATATACATTAAGAGTTTCTTTTATCCTGTACTTGTTCTATTTGAACAAGCAAATTGCATTGACTTAATAAATGTTTTTTATATTCTGTCACTGACTGAAATATAGCTTTTTCTGGTTCCCCTGTCATATGTTACCTGTTCAGCTTTGGGAAACTAGTTGTAAATATAGTTCTATTCCTGTTGACAGAAAATATCAAAAGGGGCACTCAAGGAATAATTATATAATTTTATTATTTAATTTAAAATATAAACGTTGATGGATTAATGTGATTTTTCTACAGGATTAAAACAATATTAATGCAGTGTCTTTAAATATAAAGTTTATATGTATTTGGCACAAAACTGGGAAAAGGCTCTGTAAACCTCATGTTTATCCCAGTTTTTTAAGCTTAATACACATAAACTTGATATTTCAAGACACTGCACTAATATTAACTATATACTACAGGCTCAGTGGGCTGAGCTTGTGTCGCTCACCTTTCATTCTGTTTTGAGTCAACTTAATACAGAGCCTTCTATGCATGGGTGACCCCTACTAAATATCTATTAATTTGGCCAAATGGTTTTATAGAAGATTTTTTTTAATTGTCCAATCACAAACAAGAACTACCTATGGCGGCCATGGAAATTTTGTACAGGCTAAGCGGCTTCAGATGAGAAGATTTTTAAGAAACTGACCAACTAGAAACAAGAATTGCCTATGGTTGCCATGTTTGTTAACAGATCAGAATGAAATGAACATACTTTATAGAGATTCTTCCATAGATGCTTCCTACCAAGTTTCGGTTCATCATGATTTGGCCAAGTGCTTTCAGAGGAGAAGATTTTTAGAAATTGACCAACCAGAAACATGAATTACATATGGCGGCTATGTTTGTTAACTGTTTTGTTTGTTTGTTTGATCGTGTTTAATGCCACTTTCAACAATATTTCAGCTATATCATGGCAGTCAGTTTTATTGGAGGAAACCAGAGGACCCGGAGAAAATCACCAGCTTGTAGCAAATCACTGACAAACTTTATCACATAACGTTGTACACCTCACCATGATCGAAATTTGAACTCACAACATCAGTGGTGATAGGCACTGATTGCATATATATAAAGGTAGTTATTAACGGATCAGGACGAAAAGAGCAATCTCTATAGAGGACATTCCATAGATGCTTCCTACCAAGTTTCGACTCGTTTGGCCAAGTGGTTTAAGAGAAGATGCTTTTTTAGAAATTGACGAACCAGAAACAAGAATTACCTACAGCAGCCATGTTTTTTAATGGATCGGGACGAAAAGAGCAGTCTTTATATGGGACCTTGCATAGATGCTAAGCGCTTACAGAGGAGATGATTTTTAGAAACTGACCAACCAAAAACAAGAATTGACTATGATGGTCATGTTTGTTAACAGATCGGAACGAAATGAGCAATCCTAATAGATGGTCATTAAATTGCTCTAAACAATCAAACTGTTCGAGACAAATGCTGCACTCCAAAATCAAAACTGCAGCGGTCGCCATTTTGAACAGATGTCAAACCGTCGAAACCACACCCGGAGGTGGTTTGATGAGTTTTGGAAACTAGTTTCAGTTTAACGCCGATAAATAAAAAAAACGGTTCGGGTTTTAAACTGGTTCAAAACCAGTTTGGACAATAAATAAAAAATTTGAAAAACCGAGTTGAAACCTAAACTGGTTTCTCTGCAATAAAAACGCCCCAAGTTTTGCTTCATTTGACCAATCGGTTTCAGAGGAGATGATTTTTAACTAGAGGCTCAGTGGGCTGAGCTTGTGTCGCTCACCTTTCAATTAGCAATTTCGACCAACCAGAAACAAGAATTGACTATGACGGTCATGTTTGTTAACAGATCGGAACGAATTGATCCAATTCCTTTAAATGCTTAGCTGTTAGAAGATTAGCTGCATCATGTAAAGCTTCACTTTGACTTCTAATTTTGTCCTTTTCTTTGTCCTTGCTAACATTTCCAACAGCTTCAACCTTCAAATTCATTCCTGCAGTTAACTTCCCAATGTCATCGTCAATATCAGAACTCAAAGCCTTTAATTTATCTACTGATATCTCATATCCTTTGTTAATATGCTTAAATGGATGATCGCTATGACTTTCTTCGATACACAAGAAACATACAGGTATTTCACAGTTAGTACAGAAAAGACAATAATTTTGTCCATTGTGAACTCTGCAGTTGATGTTTTTAAAATTTGAAATATTTTCAGAGGAGAAGATTCAAATTTTAAAAGTCAATGGACGACAGACACCAAGTAAAGGCAAAAGCTCACATTGTCTTTGGCAAGGTCAGCTCAAAAACTTGCTACATAATATTTACAAGTGGATAGATGGTGATATACACAATAATAATTTTATGATGTATATAGATGTCAGACAAAAATACCAACAACACAAAGGCGACCTAGACCAATTTAGCTATACATACAAAATTGATATCTTCATAAAAAACATAAAAAGAAATGTGAAATTATAGCCTGGAAGGGGCTGTCATGTTCATCTGGTAGTTAGATTTACAACTACCTATGTAATCAGTGCCTATCACCACTAAAGTTGAGAGTTTTAATCCTGTTCATGGCGAGGTGTACTCGATACAACATTATGTGATAAAGTTTGTCAGTGACTTGCGACAGGTCGGTGGTTTTCTCCGGGTACTCTGGTTTCCTCCACCAATAAAACTTACTGCTACGATATAACTGAAATATTGTTGAACGTGGTGTTAAACACAACATTCCATCCCAACGCGACAGTCTAGAAGCATACAATACTATGAATTACAAACAATAAGGTCAAATGAAATCACAATATGACTTTAGTTAACAATATAAACAATGGTTTGGTCTGTACTTACTTAACGGGGAATTTGCGGTAGTGCCTACCGACACAATTTGTGGGAGGAGCTTATCATAAAAAATTCCCGTTGATATGAACAGCATATTTATGAAACTGTATGTCACATAACTAAAGGTCACATACCTCAGAAATTTGAATTTTCGAAGTGCTTTTTGTAGTTTTTAGACTGATGAAGAATATTATTTTTAATAAGACTAAAAGTTTCATGGGGAGGAACACAGAGACCATGCCTGTCAAATATTTTGCTCCAAAGGTAACTGTGAAACTATGAATTTTCCTTCTCGAGATAACCGTGGTCAAAATAATGAACAATCTGAATGTTTGCTCCACCCACAGCTATTTATACCCACGGTCCCGGTTTAAGCATTAACATTTTCACCAATTTACTGTCAACCTGCCATCCTCCACACCCTTGGCCGTGTTAGCATGATTTTTGTCATTACATGTTCAGGGTTTTAACTGGATGCAGCCAGCAATAGCTACAACCAATCAAAATGTGTGTTACAAAAACAAGTCATTTGTAGGAAATATGTACTAGTACATATAAAATGGCCATGCTTAGGCTTTGCCATGGGTGATTGCCAAAAAACCATAGGATAATTGTTAGGGATACATTTATTGGCTGAATATGATATCCTTACAAGGGACGTTACTGACAAAATCCATCAGAGAGCATTACACATCAATCATGAAATTACAGTTAACGTGGCCAAGGTTGAAGGGGAGAGTCAGATTGTAACATTAGTAACAAGCATAAACAATGGTTTGGTCTATACTTACTTTAACAGTTTCAGGTGATATCAGTCTTTGTTTTACTTACTTTAACTGTTTCAGGTGATATCAGTCTTTGTTTTACTTACTTTAACTGTCTCAGGTGACATCAGTCTTTGTTTTACTTACTTTAACAGTTTCAGGTGACATCAGTCTTTGTTTTACTTACTTTAACTGTTTCAGGTGACATCAGTCTTTGTTTTACTTACTTTAACAGTTTCAGGTGACATCAGTCTTTGTTTTACTTACTT
>MJUT01008818.1:263998-282659 GCA_002080005.1 Gigantidas platifrons | reverse complement strand
GTCTAAATAGATATGACTTACAGGAGCAGGAGAATGTTGACATGTCTAAATAGATATGACTTACAGGAGCAGGAGAATGTTGACCGCTGTGTTGTATAGATGTCCCACTGGAAGCACTGGCTGACTTTAAATGTTCTCTTAACCTATAATGAAACTTTGTCATTGTAAATCTTTCTAAATGACAACAATTCAGATAATTCAAAAACTTGATGCAAATTGATTTTTATTTGAATAATTGATTTAACAGTATACATATACCTAAAACTCTATCTTAACCTTGGTGTCAATAAACTTTTGAATACAAGTTTTTGCTTGTACTATAAAATAATTCAATCAGAACATTGTATATACTAGATACAGCAGGTGATTTGTGAGTATGAGTAGGAAATTCATGCTCCAAAGCTTTATGACTATAACACCAAATTCATATTTCTGTTTTTAATTTTCATACAAAACATTGAAGCGTAGGACAAAAAGACCAAACTAAAGTTATCTTTGTCTGAGGGAGATCACTCTTACTCTAGCAATAATTTCTAAATGTGAAATATCTGTAAATTTATGAAACAGCATCAGTCAATGTCATGCCAACATCAAATAACAAATTACAAATCTACACTTTACAATAAACCAATATAAGAAAATACATACACTTGTAGTGATTTTAACATGATGGCTCCTCTCATATTTAAATAATCCTTTGTAAAATCAACAGTGTTTCCTTTCTTCTCTAACCAGTTGGCTATCTGACCTAAATCCTCTACGATTTTCTCTGGGAAATGTTCTAATGGAATATCAGGGTCAGAAGATGGAATATCTGAAAGTAAATAATTATATTAAATAATTCATTATCAATAAAAAATCTGTTACTTCAAAGTGATATTAAAGTTCATTTCTGTCACTTTTATTTAGTTGCTAGCTATATAGGGAACCCTTACAACCACTTGCATGTAAATAAGATTGATTGATTATTGGTTGTTTAACGTCCATCAGCAAATAATTCAGCTATATTCATGACAAAAACAAGTTCAACAATACATTAAAAAAAACAATTATACAGAACTGAGGAAGGATTGGAGAACCCCTCTATTAATACCAAAATACGAGGACAAGATCAATTGTCAATTAAATGAATTAATGTCCAGGAAGGAAAAATTGTATTTTGAGAACAGTCTTATCTATGATGATTTCTGACGTGACCCCACCAAGCAGATGCATGGAGGCTGATTGTGCACCAAAAAATAAGTTGATGATGTAAAGATGGCAGAGTTGTAGACACGAGGAATTCCCATTTAAAATTTACAAGTTGCAAATACAAATATTTTTATAAAATATTCTTAGTAAAAGACGCCAATTATTCTTCCAAAAATGATATTTAAATAAAACTGTCGTAATGAAATGAGAATCTTCATATGTTTATAAGCAAGCATGCAGCATTCCAAGAAACTCACAACTAACATGTAGGAGGAAATGGATGGACAGACAGACAGACAGACAGACAGACAGGGCAAATACAATATGTCTCCCCTAGAGGGGTAGACACATAAATATCAATACATTACATCATTTCTGTAAAGTTTTGTTTACAGAGATTTCTATTCCTTTATAATCATCATAAATACAATAAATTGATTACAGATGTAATTCAAGATTTAAAGACAAAACAAATAATAAACTGTAGAAATGTCTCTTGATATAAAATTACCATCATCTCCAATCAGATCCAGTATCATGATGGCGGGACAGGGACGACCATGTCTGTTTAATAACGTACGGAACTCACAACATAATACATCTGTACCTTCCTGAAATACTCTAGTCTGAAAGATAAAATTTCTAATCTAAAAAAATATACCACAAATTCTCTAGTCTGTTAAAATACCTCAAATTCTCTGGTCTGAAAAATACTTCAAATTCTCTTGTCTGAAAAATACCTTAAATTCTCTAATCTTATAAAATACCTCAAATTCTCTGGTCTGAAAAATACTTCAAATTCTCTAGTCTGAAAAATACCTTAAATTCTCTAGTCTGATAAATTACACTACAAATCCTCTAGTCTGAATAAATACCTCAAATTCTCTGGTCTGAAAAATACCTCAAATTCTCTGGTCTGAAAAAATACCTAAAACTCTCTAATCTGAAAAATATCTCAAATTCTCTAGCCTGAAAAATACCTCAAATGTGTCTGAAAAGATACCTAAAATTCTCTCATCTGAAAAATACTTCAAATTCTCTACCCTGAAAAATACCTCAAATTATCTAGTCTGTAAAAATACCTCAAATTGTCTTGTCTCAAAAATACCTCAAACTCTCTAGTCTAAAATAAATCTCGAATTCTTTAGTCTGAAAAATACCTCAAATTCCCTAGTCTGATAAATTATACTACAGATCCTCTAGTCTAAATAATACCTCTAATTCTCTGGTCTGAAAAATATCTCACATTCTCTAGTCTGAAAAAATACCTCAAATTCTCTAGTCTGAAAAAATACCTCAAATTCTCTAACCTGAAAAATACCTCATATTCTCTCGTCTGAAAAATACCTCAAATTCTCTAGTCTAAAAAATATCTCAAATTCTCTAGCCTGAAAAATTATACTTCAAATCCTCTAGTCTGAAAAATACATCAAATTTTCTAGTCTGAAAAATACCTCAATCACTTAAATCTCGAATAATGTCATGATAGTACAAGCTATAAAAATGGTTCAATCAACTTACTTACAAATTTTATTTTAAATAATGGAATATTTGCTATACAACTCATTACCATATATCTCCTGTTTAAATTTTAACCGTTTTCAGAAAAATGTAGATGTAATTACTATTTTATGATGAGCAAGTCTTTCAGACATCATTTTTAAAGAGGTTCAACCAAAAAATTTCAGTTTGTTTCCAAATCCACATTCTGTAATCCTTGTATATTATGTATCATTTATGTTTTTTTCTTGAATAAATCTTGATTAAACAAAAACCATTCTAGCCATGTTTGCAATTGGTTAAATTGGCTCAGGAGTTTCAGAGCAGATGTAGAATGGAAATTTTTCTATTTAGTAACAGCAGCCATTTTTTTTTAAAGATGACCGGGCCTGTCAGATACAATTTTAGAAACAGAGGACCATTCCAGACAACTTTGGTAAAATTTGCTGTGTGGTTTTGGAGGAGATATAGTATCAAAGATTACAGACTGATGACAGTCAACATATGACTGACACCAAGTCATGGCAACAACTCATATGGACTGTGAGCTAAAAACACAAGCAAGTTAAGATACGATGCAATCTTTACATTTCATTTTTAGCAAAAATATATACATGTACTGCTTTAATTTTTAATTTCAAACATCCATGTAGAGATGGACCGTGGTCGTGATCGTATGGATTTACAACTACCTATGCAATCAGTATCTATCACCACTATGATGTGAGTTTGAACCGCATTCATGGAGAGGTATACCTCAATACAACATTATGCTATAAAGTTTGTCAGACACTTACGGCAGGTCGGTGGTTTTCATTGTATACTACCATTTCCTCCACCGATAAAACTGACTGCCACGATATAACTGACCGCCACGATATAACTGAAATATTGTTGAAAGTGGCATTAAACACCATAAACCAACCAACCAATCAAACATGTAGCTACATATAGATTCTATTATACTTACAACATCCAATCAAACATGTAGTTACATATAGATTCTATTATACTTACAACATCCAATCAAACATGTAGTTACATGTACATATAGATTCTATTATACTTACAACATCCAATCAAACATGTAGCTACATATAGATTCTATTATACTTACAACATCCAATCAAACATGTAGCTACATATAGATTCTATTATACTTACAACATCCAATAACTCTAGACAAGAACTATTATGGCTTTCAAAATATACAATAGCTTGATTTAATCGATCCATCTGTACAAGGTATCTGTCTAGACCACAAGATGACGGACTGAAACAAAATATACAAAATGTGCATCTGTAGTAGACATCTTTTCAGGTAGAATATTATGAATAAAAGATGACATACACAAATATCTACATAACAGTTTTGCTATATTAAATTGCTTCATGTAGTCCTTGTATTTTTACACTCAAAGAAAAGTACAAAGTTTTACGGTACATTCAGTTCTAATATTTTTATCATATATATTCAAACTCTGCACAAAATGTATCCTATGTTGTTTGCATGGACTAAATTAAAGGTTTACTACAAGGAACTCATATAACTACTTACTTTACCAAAAGTAATAAAAGTTGTTTCATTTTATTTACAATGTACCACATGATCATTACATGTGTTCAGTCAAACTCAACATTCAGATCAAATTCAAATGTCTCCATCTGTAATACATTTTTTAACCATACCACAACAAAGACTTATCCTTAATTAACAGTACAATGTATTGTTTATACTTAAGATTTTTTGTAACCATATGCATGGTCACATCAAATTATTTGAAACTTATTAATCTTTGATTGGTTGAGATTGGCTTTTTGCTTATTTATAGTCACCTTCGATAGTTTTTCAGCTACATGTACAAAAAATGTATATCCTGCCTACCAATCTTATTGATGGAGGAAAACCTGGACAGTTATTATGAACTGACAGTTGTCTCGCTTGGCCTTGGCTAGATGTGTGTGGTTTAGGTTTAGGCTTATAGTGTTTAACACCACATTCAACAATATTTCAGCTATATCATGGCGGGCAGTTATATTGGTGAAGGAAACCAGAGTACCCGGAGAAAACCACTGACCTGCCTCAAGTCACTGACAAACTTTATCACATAATGTTGCATTGAGTACCCCTCGCCATGAGAAGTATTTGAACTCACAACATTAGTGATGATAGGCACTGATTGCACAGGTAGTTGGAAATCCAACTACGATACAATCAAGACCATGACGGCCCCTAAGTGTGTGTAAAACCAATAAAACTTCAGGTGAAAACTCATGTTAGTGGAGTTGGGCGTGGATCAAAAGTATACAACCTAAAGCATGTGGACACCCATGTCCCTTCAACAAAGTCTCCACATCTTTTCTTTCATTGTAATAATCAACTTACCCATCTTTAATCATGGTCTCTACATCTTTTCTTACATTGTAATAATCAACTTACCCATCTTTAATCATGGTCTCCACATCTTTTCTTTCATTGTAATAATCAACTTACCCATCTTTAATCATGGTCTCTACATCTTTTCTTTCATTGTAATAATCAACTTACCCATCTTTAATCATGGTCTCTACATCTTTTCTTTCATTGTAATAATCAACTTATCCATCTTTAATCATGGTCTCTACATCTTTTGCTACATGGTAATAATCAACTTACCCATCTTTAATCATGGTGTCTACATCTTTTGCTATATGGTAATACTCAACTTATCCATCTTTGATCATGGTCTCTACATCTTTTCTTTCATTGTAATAATCAACTTACCCATCTTTGATCATGGTCTCTACATCTTTTGCTACATGGTAATAATCAACTTACCAATCTTTAATCATGGTCTCTACATCTTTTCTGTCATTGTAATAATCAACTTACCCATCTTTAATCATGGTCTCTACATCTTTTGCTACATGGTAATAACCTAGAACATTATCTAGTGTCACTGTTGTTTTCTCAATGTCTTAATTTATTAAGGAAATTATTGTTAACTAAGTATACAGGTGTCTGTATGAAGTCATGAACTTGAAACAAAATCTGGGTTATATTAAAAAAAAACTCACAAAACTCATGTCAACTATTTTTTTATATGAGCTATAACATTTAAACATACATATCCATCATATAAAGGCATATACAATCTATTTCATTGGTGGACCCTACAAAATTGACATCAAGCAAATGTCTAGTAGTGATCCATTTTACAACTATCTGTCTTCCTTGAGTGGAGATATGTGCAAATGGAATGACCACAAGTGAAAATGACATTTAACTGGAGAAATACAAACAAAGGGTAATTGTTATAAGTTGAGGAATTTACATAAATTATAACTGACATATAAAGTTTGATTTCCAAACCAATATTTTTATTTTTCAATTCTGTCTCTTAAAAGTGCTTAATATAGAATACTAGTAATAGAATAAAATGAGCAATTTATGATAATTATGCAGTTTGAAAAACAGTCTTAGCATATTTTATATAACTGCTTATCTTCCTTTACACATATATGTACAAAGTTCTTACACATGTATCATCCTCTACACATATGTACAAAGTTCTTACACATGTATCATCCTTTACACATGTGTACAAGGTTCTTACACATGTGTCTTCCTACATAGCATGAAACCATCTGTGGAATGAATGTGAGCACTTGATTTATTTTGCTGCTTATCACTGGAAGACAGAACTTTCATTAAACAACTTAGGCCATGCAAAGTTAATTACTTGGTTCTCAGGCCCTTTTTTGTCAAAATTGATGAGGGAGGGCGGCATTTTTTTTATCCTTTTACTGCTGTAAAAAGTGATGAGGGAGGCATTTTTTCTTCTTTTTTTTGTGAAAAATATGGCAATGTATAAATCTTTTCATTACTTTATTGAAAATTTCAATTTTATTTCTTCCGATGGTGGCAGAAACATCACAAGTGGTTAATTTTTATGGAAACTTCGCCAATCCGCTGGTCCCAACGTACCATTTTTTATCTCCGTAAACAATTCCAATAAGGTACAAGCTTCGGAGAAGCCCCCTATTATGTTTCCTGGTAAAACTGGCAAACATTTGTGCCGAATTTGCACAGAAACGATTGATATTTTGTCTAAATGTCAAACGGAAACACGTTTTTTATTTATACATTGTCATAACGATGCTTTAAATCTCATTTAAGCATGATGCGTTTTAAAGCGTTTCACCGACCACGCGATATAAGAGAAAAACGGATGCGGTTGTTTTTTCCGTACGGACAGCGCTACTGCATTTAACATTTTTTTTTTACTATTTTGGCAAAAAAATCAGCAATGCGGCGACGAATTTCCACATGCGGGCGGGCCTGAGAACCAAGAAATTAACTTTGTATGGCCTTATATATATTGTGACACAACAAAGGGTTGAGGTTATGGTGTTTAATGCCACTTTCAACAATATTTCAGTTATATCATGGCGGTCAGTTTATTGGTGGAGGGAATCGCAGTACCCGAAGAAAACCACCGACCTGTCACAAGTTTTATTACATAATATTGTATCGAGTACACCTCGTCATGAGGGGGATTTGAACTCACAACGTTAGCCGTTAAAGGCACTGATTGCATGTATAGCTGTAAATCCAACTACCATAAAATCACCACCATGACGGTCCCTGCAACACAATAAACGACAAAGGATACTTTCTTGTCGTCTTCTCAACATTTCTGTTTCATTGTAGACTGGTTCTATAGTACTGTCTAATTTCTGTAGACGATTCTCAAAGCTATTCAGAATTCCTAACATACTGTGTGTGTTCGTTCTACTTTTGTTCATTGCATCCTTTAGAATGGCAAGGTTGTTTTTTTCCTGTAAAAAAGAAACAAGAATATTTACAGTAGAATGTCAGCTGCACCAACATTCTCAAATCTGATTTGAAGTAAACCAATTATGCAAGCCTTTATTAACAGTGAACAATTGATAAGCTGATGTGTAAATGTAGAAAATTAGTATTTTAAGCAGATGTAATAGTACCAAGATCTGTTTGGGGTTTTTTTTTCTGAATTATTGACCAACACAATTTACCGATAATATTCAAGAAATGTATCACGACAAATAGTCTAATTTTCTCCATGCATTTGAAATATCAACAGAACAAAAAATCATAAATGATGTTCATGTTTGCTTAGCATTAATCTTTCCAGATCTAATACCAAATAAAGCAGCATATTTTTCTTGTAGTTAAATATTACATAATATAAACATTAACAGTACTAGTAGTGGAAATTTAAGTGTCAATTGAAATTTGGACCCACATAATAAGGGAAGCTACATTAAAAATCTGTGTGGCATTTTTTTCTGTTTCATCAAACACAAGTTGATCCTGGCCTTTATAAACAAGACACGACTTTTGCCTGGTTTTGTCAGCCCTGTAATATTAATATGCAAGCGACAGTTTGGTCTTGACTGTTTCAACTGTTGGGGGGGAAAAATATCTCTATCAATCTATTGTTCATTTTCGTCACTATATTAATTTTCTTACACTGTATTATTGTAAAGTAGAAATGTTTAAATTTACTGGCCCAAATTTGGATATAAACTTAATTGTAAACTTAATCTACTTTATTCAGTATTGATAAGAAATTATCAATAAATAAAAAATGTAAAAGAATGAAAACCAGCTTCATGTAAGAGGAGGTCTTCAACATGTTTAATAAACAGGGTTGCCGTATAATTTAGATTTTTTGTTCGTAACACTATGATCATCGTATACAGTAAATTTGTCACAGATTTTGTTTAATTTTAAATGATTGCAAATGTCATTTATATTACTTTAGAGGTGTTTGTTGGTGTTTTAATGTGATCACTGTCTTAAAAAAACACTGTAAAACAGAGGTCACAGTAGATATTTGTAAAAACGCTGATATCACTATTTCTTGCAACACTGATAACTCAAATGAGATATATTGTCATGTGATCAAATGTTCAACTGCATATATCAAAACCCAGATGAACATCTATGCACAAATGATCCCAACTGAGTAAAGAATTCCTCTATTAACAAGGGGTATAATTTAACTGGTATTCAACGAGGCTAAAACATCGTGTAAATTCAGATGTTTATTTAGTTGTTTACCTGCAACTGATTACATGCACATCGATCATCATATTATTTGAACAGTCATTAGATAATTATAAAAGTGACCCACCTAAGCCACCTGGGCACCTCTAGGTTTTCCAAAAAAGGAAATTAAAGTCCATAATCTGTGGGAAAACATGAGGAGAAGGGATATACATATTAAACATTATGATGACCATTGAGTATTGAACAGCACCATCATAATAAAGAAATCGAAGTGTTCAAAAATAGACGAAGGTAGTCCTATAACATAACAGAACAATGACAGACGAGGTGATAAGAGTGAATCACATCATTGACAGTATATTTATCTCACAGACAAATCAAAACATGCTCTACTGTATTTGTGAAGAATTGATACCAAAATAATGAAACATGAAAACCGGAAAATGGGCGTATGTCTATGTGCTTTCTCAGTTTCTTTTCTTTTTACAGTTTAACAATCACAAATTACTTTTTCAAGTTTCATATCAATATCAGCTTTGAAAATCTTTGTTTGTTCCATCTTTGCCTCCTAACTATTTTCTAAGGCATGTGTCATTTAAAACAATAGCTTAGCATCTATTTAAAAATCCAGAGAGCTCGGTTAGGTCAGGGGTGTTGGGTTTTTTTTTATTTTGTGTGAAAATAATATCTTGGGTGTCTACGAAAAAAACTTCGCTTTTAAAACGTTGCAAAGATTTAAAATGTCGTAATACAGTAAATTTTTAATTAATTGTATTTTGGCAACTAATTTACATTTTTTGACATGATAATAATGATATATATTTATTCAACAATTAAAAAATAAATAATTTGTTAAAAAAATAAGTTAAAAAATATAGTAAATTACGACAATTTATAGCGAATTACGGTAGCCAACAAAAATGGATTCCAAATTTTCATGCTTCTCCAAGTTGAATGTTGATTTGATCTGTATGATCGGCTAGATCAATAATTATTCATATCACATCGAGAAAATACTTGATCGTTTTCAATTCTATTGAAATTTTCCATTAAGTTAGCTCCTGATATTTGCATATCTCCAAATTCAGAGTTGTAATTATATATACAGAAACCAGTTTAGCGTCAACATGGGTCGACGATCAATCAACACCACCAAGAGTGGGAAATACATGAATCCTACTGATCAAGCCAGTATGTACTAAGACATAAATAATTAACGTAGTCTGTTATATTGATATGGGTTTGTCCTTTTTGAGATTTCGAATTTATTAGTAACAAAATTTGCAGGCCAATTTGAGTCTTGTTTAGTTGTTGTGTTGAAAGTTGATACGGACATTGTTGTGTCAACTTCCTTGGATCGAAGTTGGTGAAAGTCGAAGGGGTAGGGTCAGAATTATCATAGGTCCTACAGAGCCAACATTGGTCGCAGACCGAATGTTTGACATGATTTTGTGGCACAAGGGTGTCTAGTGATACGGATAGGAATCTGTCACATTTTCAAGAGCTTTACTTTAAGCATATTTATTGTTAAACAAATACAGACAGCGGATCAGACACAAGTTATAAACTTACGAGGTCTTCTCCGTTACATATAAATCATTAATCATTAGACAATATATTACAATATATTTTCAAGAGCGATGAGCGTTAAATCAACATCGACCGATAATCAATCATGATTACTCAGTCTTATTTCAAGAGTATGCTTTTTCAAAATAAAGAGTTGTAATTTGAGACAGATGCTACCTGTAGTGCCAGCGAAGCAAAATCCACATTATCTAATATTTAAATCATGTAAATCCTTGCTGGGATGATTGAAATAGAAATTTTACTTACTTTTGTGTACTGTCTGTAGGACAATGTAAGGATGCTCTTTCCATCTATTGAAACAGGCACGGCCATGAATGCTCGCGAATCTGAAAATTATCTGCCAATTTCACACTCATTCAGTGCATCAAAATAGTGTCGAGATTTTTTGGGCCGAGATATATCGGGGACAACTTTTTTTAGGGTCGAATCTAGTCTCATTCAATCGAACTCTTGTGATCTCGCCGCCGCCATATTGTACGCGTGTCACCAAGGATACAGGAAGTAGTTCTTGTGAACGAAAGATTTTTAGGCAATTAGTATATTTTTTTATTCTCGATATTTCTAACATAAGTGCCAGCTTCGCCGGTATATCATATATTGTACACAGATTACAATATTTTTCAGAATCAATCATCTATAGGACCGCAACATCCCACTGATTAGTCAATGTTTATGATGATCGGTGCACTACTGCACAAAAAGTCCCACTACTGGCCACTAGTGCATTCTTTGATATTTTTTGCAAATAATGAGTCCCAAACAAATGTGATGAAGGATTTGAAATAACCGGATGCCTGATTGCCCATGCCGTGCTAAATTTGACACGGGCAAGTAAGATTTCAAAGGCAGCAGCCCTCTGGACAAATGAAAAATCCTAGATACATTCAATCAAACTACAGATTCCTGACCACAGTTTGAAACAAGAAAGAGCTATCACTTAGTATTGTTCGCGAATTTTGAAAGATCAACGAGAAAATTTTGATGATTTTCCAAATGGATGTTGATCTAGTATTATAGTTTCTGATACGGATCGGTCTAAATTCTGGATTGCTTATTCACGAATTTTGAAAGATCAACGAGAAAATTTTGATGATTTTCCAAAAGGATGTTGATCTAGTATTATAGTTTCTGATACGGATCGGTCTAAATTCTGGATTGCTTTCGGACCATAACAAGTCGGCCTTAAAAATGACATGTGGTAAAATCGGATATATACCAACTTACGAAACTCAAAATACATAATTTTTTTCTTGTTAGGTTTTAAGCTTGGTCTTAGATACAAATTGTTCATGAATAATCCAGATTTTGAAACACAGCAACACACTACAATTATGGTGTAATAATTGGAGAAACCTGTCAGAAGAACTTTTAACACAACCCTCCAAAACATTTTTGGCAAACATTTTCAGTATTTTTCAATTATTAAAGTGAACTTTTGAAACTTTAATTTAGGTGTCAGGAAAAGCCTAGAATGCAGGATTTTTAATCATTTACCCCAGGGATTCTGGGGGCCTTGAGCAGCCAGACCCCCTGCCGTAGTTGATACCTCGCAAGCGAGGTGCAACAAGCCGCTCCGCGTTTTGCTGGGCAAGTCAATTTGTTTTCTTACTTGCCCTTTGGACAACTACCTTTAAAAACTTAATTCAAACACTGTGATGTCAGAGTTGCAGGTTTCTCTGAATTATATTTTTTTACATATAATCTTTTATTATTTTAGGAAAAGAAGCAAGAAAAAGAGAGCTGAAAAAGGTAAAATTCTTTCTTAAAAAGTAATGGTTGTATTTTAGGAGTTATAGTGTTTAATACCACTTTCAACAATATCTCAGTTATATTGTGGCAGTCACCCACCTGCTGCAAGTCACAGACAAACTTCATCGTATCAATGTTGTATTGAGCAAACCTCACCATGAGCAGGATTCGAGCTCAGTGTAAATCCAATTACCATATGACCACGGCAGCCCCAGTTTTATCTTATATATTAACATATAATATTATAAAAATTAATAATTTTCTTTATGTTATTAAAAGACATTGCTGCACGAGAAACTTTACTATATGGATTTGGGGCTTGATTTTCCTATTTTAAAGTGAAACATGTCATACAGCTATTTATATAAAATCCAGAATAAACCATAACCAGGTGAATAGCATAGGTGGTCATTGGTGTAATGGTTAGCATACTCTCCTTTTAAATGCTGTACACTATGAATTCGTGACCCTGTCAAGTAAACCAAAGACTATGGAATAGGTATGTGCTGCTTCTCTACTAAGCATGTGCAGCATTAAGGAGTTAAAAGCCAAGATAGGTTGGTTCAGAATCAGGATGATGTGTCATAGTGGAGCGGTATGCATATTTTTTTACTTTTATTTCAGTGAATAGCCCTATTAGTGAAACAGCCAGTTAAGCGTGTTTGTCTAATGCAAAGCGGACACCATTATTAGCAGAAAAATTGCTCACATGGCGTTAAACAATATTAATGACTAACGGACCTACACAATTAAGTTTATATATAAGTGACTTTTTGTGTATACATATGTAGTAGCAGATTTATCATTTCTGTTGAAAACAGTAAAATTTTTATTTAAAACAAATTTAATTTTAATCTCTCTATTGTACTACACATATTGATGACATGTATAAACAGAAAGTTCACCAACAGTACATATATATATATATTACAGAACAAGAAGCAGCGTATGCTGGTGAGACAAGCTGTCCTGAAAGGAAAAGATCCAGTACAATTACTTACAGAGATGGAAATTATAGATCAAATGGGTAAGATTAAAGTGTGTTTGAAGACTTGATCATTTGAAGATTAGAAGATGATCCCAAGCATATTTCAGTTATATTGTGGCAGTCAGTTTTATTGGTTGAAGAAACAGATTACCCAGAGAAAACCAAGGACCTGTCGCAAGTCACTGACAAACTTTTTCCCATAATGTTGTAATAGTTGTATCAAGTACACCTCACCCTAAACGGGGTTCGAAGTCACAACTTTAGTGGTGATAGACAGTAATTGCACAGGTAGTGGGAAATCCAACTACCATGTGATCGCTGCCACAACGGTCCCAAAAATTAAAAGTGTAAATATGTACAGTACTTACAATAGCAGAGACAATATTTTCTTGTAGTATAGTTGTTTCAGTGTTATTTTCATTGTTTTGTTTTGGTAAATATTTACAATTCTAACTTTTGCACAGCCATAAAACATAACACTAACAGGGGCTTGGCTACTAAGATTGTTAGTTTAGGGAGCCCAGATGGCCACTGTTTAGCAAATATGTGAAGTTTTCTTCCTGTTGTATGTACCAAAGATTTACAAATATGACTGAAATAGAATACTATTGTTAATTATAAAAATTGTCATGATTTCTGTGGATTTACCATCTTTTGCCTCAAGACTGTCTAAATATACCACCAATATGTCTCTGTCTTGATTACAATAAATAATATTAGAGTTTCACCTTACAATAATGTGTATTGGGTGTAGTTAACTTAATTTTTTTTCCTGTTTGTAGAGTATATCCATGTAAAAGTTGCGTGAAATATTTTACCATTTTTTTAACAGAATACAATCCCGTAGAAGCTCCAAAACTGAATGAGAAAGTGTTAAAAGACAAGCGTAGAAAATTAAAGGAGACTTTTCAGAGAGTTCTGAGACTTTATGTAAGTAGAATTTTGTCTTGGAAAATTGAAGTATTATTGAACATTTTGTTAAGCATATTTTAGACAAGCTTGTCATGAACACTATAAAAAAGGGACATTACACCATATTTTATATGATATGATACATTTTCTTTAAGATTAGATTTTTAACATTAATTTTACCACTAGTATGCCACATCGTATATGATATACTGTATCTAAGTCCCCCTAACATGGTGTGTTGGACACATATAATTTTTGCTCAATTTCATATTAATATTGCCGGGGCTGTCGTGATCGTATGGTAGTTTGATTTACAACTACCTGTGCAATTAGTGCCTATCACCACTAACGTTGTGAGTTTGAATCCTGCTAATGGCAAGGTGTACTCAATACAACATTATGTTATTAAGTTTGTCTGTGACTTGCGACAGCTCGGTTGTTTTCACTGGATACTCCGGTTTCCTGCACCAATAAAACTGACTGCCATGATATAACTGAAATATAAGTTTCCTCTGACATTCTGTATCAAACCATTAATAATGTAGCTGATATATTACTGTAAATGTCACCAAAATAATATTATCTTGTATATCTGTTGTAGGAAAAAGAAAATCCAGAATATGGGAAGGAATTACAAAAAGCAGAAAATGACTATGAAAAGAAACGTTCTAAACTTCAGCTTTACTTTGGTATAAAAATTGTTTTAAACTTATAAATATAAATCTAGTGTTTGATGCATAATTACATTAATTATGATATAAGATGTAAGAAGATGTAACATTAATATTCTTATAAAGATAATTTAAACACATTCTTGAATTTTTGTTGAGGAAAATGTGAGAATTTTTGCACTACACTCATTAAGGTCATACTCCTATAAATAAATTTTAAAACACTATTAAGGAAGAAATAATGTGTGTTACTCTATTATTGGTATAGTTAAGACAATGCAATACACATTGAAGAAATTTAGTAATTCAGAATTATTCAAAATGCATGTGGATCTTTTGTATTCATATATTATTCAGTCTTATGTAGTCCACATCTGCAATTTTAGTTCTATGATGTCATACATGACTCTTATGAGAAATAAATCTTATGTTCTCAGAAACCACTGAATTTATTGAACCCAAACTATACATAAATGTACAATGGATGATCTTATACTAAAGTTGTGTCTTTTATGACTGTTTAAAATACAAGATGACTGCCATTGCACAACAAACTTAACACTGAGTGAATTTGAGTCGGGGCAAGATACATATAAAATTATTTGTCTAAGAAACCACAGAATATTTGGAACACAAAGAAAGATTATTTGATATTCACCAAAGTTTTGTTTATAGTGCTGATTTAAAAAGCAAAGGAAAGAGACCACAAACAGTGAACATTGAGATCTATAAAAAAAAACAAAATTGTAAATTTAGGAGGCCGTTGTGGTCGTGATAGTATGATAGTCGATTTAAGACCACCTATGCAATCAGTGCCTATCACCAATAATGTTGTGAGTTCGAATCATGCTCAGATGAGGTGTACTCGAATACTATGGATGGCTCGAACTGATTTGAAAGTCCCATCAATTTTCCTTATATTTTTAAGTAGAAAAAAAACTTTCGCTCGAACACCAATACCTCGAACAGTCAAACTGAATAAATGGTCCCGTCAATGATAAAATCACAAGTTTTACCATGCCAAACTCGAACATCGCAATTTAATTGACAGATGTACTTTTAATACGGTTGAATGTGTTTCCAGCAAGGTGTGATAAATGTCAGATTACCGACAGATAATAATTGTTTACTTAATGATTACAGGTTGAGAGAAAAACTGTCATAATTTGTGTTAATTAGTCTTTAAATCAGCTGTGGCTTGATTATTAACCGTTAATAACGATTAGCAAAGAAAGATTATTGAACCCGAGACATATGTCGCTGATAGTACCAAGCCAAGCATACACTCAACAATAATTTAGACAATCAAATGTTTACAATCATAATAAAGTTTATTAAAACAATATTTAAGATTGTTATTACATGAATTAGCATTATTGAGAGTGATTTATTTTAATTTTTATAGTTGCTGGAATCGAATAATATCAAACTTGCATGATCTCCAGGTCTATCTAAATATTAAAAAAATAGAAATGTACCAGTAGAGAAATTCCAATTAACCTGAGTTTTTATGTCTATATAATACCAAAAGAAACAAATGTAATTGCTTTAAATTCAAATAAAAAAAAGAAAATGATCATTGACAAAAATTTCAAAATTGGACATTAAAAATATATATCCGAATTATCAAGCATTATACCGATATCGATCCAACTGTTAATATCCGACCTCATATTTCCTGTATATAAAATAGATCAGGAACAAAGTGAAAAAAACGTTTCCCAGGAACGTTTTAGGATACCAAAGAGGTATTCAGAAGCCGTAGTCTTTGAGAACTTACTAAAGGAGTTAATATTTTTACAAAAAAGGTCCATGGTACATTGCATCAGTTATCAAAATGTAGTGAAGCTGTCCTGGGTCAGAACCAGATTTTTTTCTCTCTGAAATTACGGGACCTCGGTGGCTCGAACTTCCGATAGCTCAAACACGTTTTGACAGTCCCTTCGAGTTCGAGCCAGCAAAGTTCTACTGTATGTGATAAAATTTGTCAGTGGTTTTCTCCAGGCACTCCGGTTTCCTCCACCAATAAAAGTGACCGCTGCGATATAACTGAACTATTGTGGAAAGTGGTGTTAAACACCATAACCCTAACACTATAAAATCTATTTTCTTATTATTATTACTATTGAACTGTTTAACTCAGTCATAAATGATATGTTTTGTTCTTTGCACGTATATGTTTCATGCTGATTTGAAATCGAATATCTGGATGATCAGTTTGAATACAAATCTATACATGAAGTCATTAAATGGTCCTTTCCATGTTCTTTGTGAAGAATTATGGTACAAGATAAAACAGTCCTGTCATTGCATAATAACTGAATATGATCTTACTGAGTGAACCTACAGTCTATGATCAAATGGAGATGGATAGATATGGAGATACATTGTATTTTCTTTTCATATTATTGAGATCTGTCATTTTTCTGTGGTTTTGATAATATTTGTTTAAAATACATAGTTTTAATATTTGAATGTTTTGTTTATAGAACAAGTAAAGAATGCTGAACGTGTACAGTTAGATCAGATTCCATTACCAGATATACCACAACAACTTACAAGTAGGTTATCTCTAACTAGTGGAGTTGAAAATATAAAATATACTAAAGTTATTATTCAATTGACACTGACACACAAAATTAAGATAAAAAAAACCCTGAAAGATCTGACCTTACTACGGTTTTAAAAAATTGGGACAAAAATACAGTTGTTTTATATTGTAAACATTAAACATTTTTTTTAAGTGACTGATTGTTGCTGAATGCCAAGTGAGCAAATTTCCAGCCATATTATGACGAGAACAACTTGCATTTTGATTAGATAGTTATGATGTTTGAAGGTAGACATGTCGCTCAACTCCAACATATCCTGATTCTGAGTCAACCACTCTTTCCTCATACTTTTTAGTGTTGTATGTGTAGCAGAGAAGCAGCAAAAACCAATTTTATAATCTTTGGTTTGACTCAACCAGGTTTCTAATCCATGATCACTCAAGGAGAGCATAAAACCAGGTTTCTAATCCATGATCACTCAAGGAGAGCATAAAACCAGGTTTCTAATCCATGATCACTCAAGGAGAGCATAACTATTACATCATAGATGCTGTTAACATTTCATGTATAAGACACCATTGTAATGTCCAGTTTATCAAAACTAGTGTAAGTTGAGACACATATTAACAACAAATGAGTGACAAGTTTTGTTTTCTAATAACAGCTTGCTTTATTGACAAAGTTAACCTCTGTCTCAAACAATGGTGGCTTTGTTATAATGAATCACTTGTTATAATTTATTTTGCTTGATTATCACTGTGCATATCAAAGACTCTAATTCCATTTACAGTTCAATGCATTTTGATCTTGTTACATTTCTCAATGAAACTTTATCATTAACCTGAAAAAATAAGCAAAACAAACAAGAAAGAAACATATGGTATAGACCATTTCTATTCACTCACAAATGTCCAGGATGAATGTAGGACTGCAGTTATCATGAAAGAGTATATTATTAATAAAATTAGAATATATGCTTATATTCTTTGTCAACTCTCAAATGTCGAACATGAGAAATCAGTAGAGCTTTTATACCTAAGACATGATGTTAACCTTGTTTATTTTACAGTACCCTCTATGATTCCATTACCTAATGAAATACCCCTACCATCATCACAAGATAAATTACCACATGGAATACTGAAGAAAACATCTGGCTTTAGGTATTAAAGTTTAAACACATTTATTTATAGTCGCATGTCATTTTAGACGTGTTTTGATTGGTTTAAAAAGTTGAGGTTATTTGTCAATAAACGGAATGCCATTGTCAACAGGTGATTTTCTTTAAATGAGGCACCTTTCGGGTTATTTAAATTTATTTCCGATTATTTGCCTTATTTTGAAAAAATAAATATATTTTTCAATATCATAACAAAAAAAAGTTTGAATTAATTTATAAGGATTGATCGAAATTATTTGTTCGGTTCATTCGAAATAACCTCAATCAGGTTGTACACACCCTTGCGTAACC
>MJUT01008818.1:242486-262511 GCA_002080005.1 Gigantidas platifrons | reverse complement strand
TGTACTTTTTATTAGAGAAATAACACTGATGGATGTCGACCATGATGCTATAAGAAAGAGAAAACCACCCGGCCCCCCTCCTGGACCACCTCCACAACTCAGTGATAGTGAGGACGAGGAATATGACCCAGAAAAAGGTATTACTGTAAAAAAAAAAATGCTCAGATGTTTATTTTTAGGGATTTTCAGAGAAATTTATTACTTTATATGTAAACTTAATTTTTTTTTTATTCTGGTGTACTAATATTATTCATTTTTTTTTTTTATCTTTTATCATATTGGTATCAAATACGAAAATGGAATACTTGATGATAAACATTTTGAATGGTATTTTTCTGTCATTTTCTCTTCTTCTTTTTTTAAATGTTTAATTTTCAATTTGTATTTCACAATAATAATCTATAATAAGTTTGTACGCTGTATTAGAATTTAAAATTATTTAAAACAAAAACAAAAATTCTTAATGACTTCTGGCTGAATTGTAATGGAAACTTAAGAATTATGAATTATGGTGTCAGATATGACAATATTAGATTTTGTTTAAAATATTTTCTTAGGTATAGAGGAGAATATAGGAACAGTAGATTTAGATCTGGAACATCCACATGACAGTCCTGATGAAGATGACGATGATTTACCATGTAAGTATGAATTATCTCCCTGATCATACCATCCACATGATCACTTCAGTATAGTATTATCTCACAGTGTTAGAACATTGTGTTATATGTAACACAATGATTTACCATGTAAGTATGAATTATCTCCCTTTTCATGTCATCCACACGGTCACTTCTGTATAGTATGAATTATCTCCCAGTGTTAGAACATCGTGATATTTCTCATGAAGATGATGATGATTTACCATGTAAGTATGAATTATCTCCCTTATCATGTCATCCACACGATCACTTCTGTATAGTACGAATTATCTCCCTGTGTTAAAACATCGTGATATTTCTCATGAAGATGATGATGATTTACCATGTAAGTATGAACTATCTCCCTTATGTCATCCACACGATCACTTCTGTATAGTATTATCTCACAGTGTTAGAACATTGTATTATATCTGTCACACGAAGATTTACCATGTAAGTATGAATTATCTCCCTTATCATGTCATCCACACGATCACTTCTGTATAGTATGAATTATCTCCCTGTGTTAGAACATCATGATATTTCTCATGAAGATGATGATGATTTACCATGTAAGTATGAATTATCTCCCTTATACCATACACACGATCACTTCAGTATAGTTTTATCTCCCAGTGTTAGAACATTGTGATATTTGTGTCATATGATGATGAAGATAATTTTAATGCATACAATTATCTCACTGTTAATGCATCTATATAACAGTTTAAACAGTTTAGATGTTTATTAAGTTGAAATTTTTATACTCGGGAAGTATGAAATTATCTCCCCTGATAAAAATATGTTTAACAGCTGTGGTCAAGCTACAAAGTAAGTAAGTACAGCATTGCCTACCATAAAGTATTTTTTGTAGTTGGATGATCTTCAAAAATCCTATAAAGAAATCCTGAAGTCCATTTTTTGATAACTTGTATTTGTTTATTTGCATAAGCTTGTTTTAATATGGAGTACATTTTGCACTTACTTTTCTTGATTTTCTATGTTATATTATATTTTCTTGACTTTTCTATTTCAGCTTCAAAATCAAGAAAAATCAGATTTGTTGACGATGACACAAGAGATCCAGATGAAGATGAAAAGGATACCAGATTAAAATTTAAGGCTCCTAAAGGTGTAACAGCATTACAGGCTAAGATGTTACAAATGGCTGGACAGGAAATACCAGAGAAAAAGAAAGAAGCAGAAAAGAGACGTGAACTACATGTAAGTGTACATAATTTGATATTGATGATGGTTTTCTTTAGAAAAAACAATTAGAATGTCTGTCATAGGATTATGCCTGACATTTTTATTAAACTGTATTTTTCTCTTACCTACAACATTAATAGTGGAAGCTGAGATATACATATTACTTTACTATATATTAGCACTTTTTCAGACGACAATTTTGTTGTCACATGTTGTAGAAGGAGGGATAAGTATATTGTTTATCCAGTAGTGTTAATGCAGGTCTGTTCTTCCATAAATCATTAATTCACTATTATTGGTCAACACATTCATTCTGGAGTATACTATGCATGTCAGGGAGGAACATGTTGCCTGACTTTGGCATCATTTTCAGTCCATTGACTTATGCTCTTAATCTGGGTGGTTAGGTAATTTACAAATAGTCGACTCGAATAAAATGTATTAAATTATTTTTGTCTGAGATCCTGTACAGTTTTGTATAAAATAAGCCAGAAAATTTGTGTCATAACTTTCAACAAAGGAATATTTATTTCTCAGATCATTTATTAGACCTTTCCGATAAATTTTTGTTTGACAAGTGTCGTACATGGAAAACAACTACAACAGAAATTGTATTGATTTATTTAAGCATTGACAAGTAGCACAATATCTTCGGCCATTCTGCTTTCTCAAGTTGTAATTACTATCTTGAAAAAAGTTGAAAAAAGAATCAGTTGGGTTTCTGTTTTGTTTTGTTAATTTTCTGCTGCCATTGTTTGATTTACAAATCATGTAAGATCTGTCAAATTTGCAGATATACTATATATATAATAGGTAGGTAAGAAATAGTAAAAATTTCAAGGGAATTTATAACTTGTATTTGTAATTTATAATTATCAAGGTTCTAACTCAATGCTTGGAATGAATCTATTTCTATATTAGAGTTCAGATAGTAGTTCAGATTCTGATAGTGACGAGGAAGACAGGAGGAGAAGACGACGGAGAAGAGATGAAGAAAGAGATAAACGGAGGAAAGAAGATGAAGATAAAAAGAAAGCCAGAGACAGCTTACCAGATGGACCTCCTGGGGATGATGAAAGACAACAGCAACCTAGGCTTATACCCCCAGGTCCTCCCCCAGGGGCACCTCCTGGACTTCCCCCAGGACTTCCACCAGGTAAAAAATGTTGACGACTTTGGGGTATTTCATTGACGGTATATGTTCTACCCTATATACCTCCAACTCTCCTCATGTGACCTCTTTTTATCACAAGTTATCCCCCTTGATTCCCACCATCTGAAACGTTAAAATTTGTAAAATAAGTTTCTCTACATGTGACATCCCTTATGATCGTATGGTAGTTGGATTAACAGCTGCCTATGCATTTGGTGCCCATCACCACTAAGGTTGTGTGTTCGAGTGCCAATCGATACAACATTATGTGATAAAAGTTTGTCAGTATTTTGCGACAGGTCTGTGGCACGGTTTTCTATAGGCACTCGGTTTTCCTCCACCAATAAAACTGACCGTCATTATAACTGAAATACTGTTGAAGGTGGCATTAAACACCATAACCCTAAACCCTATAGATAAAATACTTACAGTACAATGCTCTTCCTATGTAACACCTCTTTTATATAACACATGCTTTACCTTAGAGTACCCTCTTGATTACCCCATGTAAAACAATCTGTGCAATAGTATCCCCATATGAACCCCTTTGTATCCCAGGATCTATCCATTGATTATCTCTGTTAACACACATGTCATACAAGATTCTTTCTGTTTGATATCCTTTTTACCCCTAGGTTCTAGACCCTTAAGTATTACAGGACTGAGCTGCACAATCCGTAATTATATATTTAAGTATTAATTAAAACTTAATTGACACTTAGAATTACTTGATGAATGTACATGAAATTAATTTACACTTAAGATTTAATTGAGACTTAATATTAATTGATGTTTGTGCAACCCAGTCCTGGTACATGTATATATCTATTGCCTATCCCTGTCAACACATTTGTCATACAATATTCTCGACCATTAAATATCCAAGATAAGACATTTGATGTGTAATTTTTATTCCATATTTAGCTGCTTAAATACTCCTTGTAATACATGTTTGACTGCAATGACACTTCAGAACTTACCAACACTGTATTTACCAGACGTTTTACAACTGGGTTGTCCAGTGGTTAAGATCACTGACTTCTTGCCACAACCCTGTGACATGAGTTAGAGCACTGATACTTACCTCATGATTTCCAGATGCCTATCCCTTGCCATGCGGTCTCCCCTTTCAGTTTGCTATAACTGCCTTGGGATGCTATTTCTGTGCAAATAATATTGTATATGTTAAATCTGCATCAACTTATGGCTTCCATGAATTACATCTGAATTGAAATAAAAATAAAAATACTGTAATTTGTTTTTAGGTCCTCCACCCGGTGTTCCTCCTATGATGTTTAGGCCAATGAGAGGACCAATGCCACGAATGTTACCTCCTGGACCACCTCCAGGTAGGCCATCAGGACTTCCACCTGGACCCCCTCCTGGGCTGCCACCAAATATTAGAATGCCACCAAGAATGCCACCTGGGCCACCAGGTAAGTGTTTTATTAGTGTAATCTCTGGTCATCAGTTTATTAGTCCCCTACCGGCGAAAGCCGAAGGGGACTATAGTTTTAGGTTCCGTCCGTCCGTCACATTAAAATTTTAAGTTGTCCAGACTTTTTTTGGACGTCCTTTGATATATTGACTTGATATTTGGTATGTGGCTATATCTAGATGAGTTACAGTTTAAGTTTGAATTTCGTTCTGGCCGAATGATTTTTGGCTTAGTTATGGCTCTTGAACTTGTATTTTTTGTTGAAATGTTTAGTTGTCCTGACTTTTTTTTTTACCTCCTTGTGCCTCCTGCTGAACATTGCTCCAAGCATTGATTGTGGATACCTTCTCAGTGTTTCTAGTCTAGTGATGTAAGGTATACCTCCAACATTTAATTCTACCACTGATGGCAGTCACAAAAATATGTAAAAAATGTAAAAATATAATACATGTAATATATTCTTTGCTTTGTAATTGGTTTCCTCAACTGCTATCTGTCTGTCATTCCACATCAATTACTAGTCAAGACTGTTTTTGGAAGTGATTTGAGATATTATTGAGTCGATATTTGCTGATTTATAGCTATATCTAGTTAAGTTCAGATGAAATTCAAAGTTCTGTCTTTTTGAATTATTTTTGCCTGTAAAAGTTCAGATAAAATTCAAATTTCTGTCTTTTTGAATTATTTTTGCTAGAGTTTTGGCCCTTGAACTTGTAATTTAAAATCTAGTCACTGCAAGGTGAGACTTCTAATATTTTAGGTCCTCTGATTTTTGTGGCTGGTAGGAGACAATGTATTGCTATGTGCAATACTCTCAGAATTCTTGTTGTGAATAGCATTAATTAAATACATGAGGATTGCAATCATCTTGACTAAAATTATTTTATCTTGAACTGTCTGTCAGAAGATACCAAGAAGTGATTAAAAAAAACATTAATCAATATAATTACATGTAGATATTTGGCCAAAAAATAAAAAAGCCAACTAACCATAATCAATGTGAACTAACACGAAAAACTGAAGATGAGCTACAGGAATCCAACCAATAATTGAACTGTTGCAACTAATGTGTTACTCATGGTACTGTTCAAAATCTAGTAAATGTCATAAATGAGGTAAAATTGACAGAAAGAGATCATGGCAGTCACCTGAGAGATTAACACTACATAGTGATCAACCAATTCATCATGGGAACCTGTACAGTGTTTATTTTCGGCTTTATTATAAGTCTGCAAATTTTTTCTCCAAAATCATTTAAATTTCTGTACAAAATGTCCTGGTGATCCTCTTTAATGTTTATTATTACTTGTACATCAGTTAAAAATTCTGACGTAATAAAATATGTTTTCGTCAATATACCAAATAATATCCACATTGGAAAAAATCTGTTTCCAAAGCATATTAATTAATAATGTAACTAACTTAATAGACATGTCTGGCAGTGAACTATTACAACAATTGTGGTAGATTAGCAAGATTCCTTATAGTCAAGTCATGTAACTTATGTTTAAGATTTACTGTGTGGTGGTACTTTTAATGTTTTGTTAACAAATCCTTTTATCGATTGTATTTATTTATTGTAAAGCACTTATATTTAAGGTGTTCCACCTCCCAGAATGCTCCGACCACCAGGAGCACCCCCAGGTATGCCTCCTCTCAGAATGGTTCCACCCGGTACCCAGGCACCACAGAATCCTAATGTTATTAGTGCTCAGCCAAGTATTATGAAACCACCACAGATTTCTTCTGAAGAGGAAAAGAAAAACACAGCAACAATAGAAGCTAAACCACAAATCAAGAATGTTGTAGGAGATGTCACACGGTTTACACCTGTAGCATTGAAAATCAAAAGAGATCCAAGAGATGCTAAAGGCAGAATTATTAAGAAAGGTGGGTACATGCAGAATTAAAGATTTTTCTTATGAATTGAAAGCATATTATTATTTGACAGACAAGACATATATTTATGTTGTACCAGTAGATATTTCAAGCATCAACATTCCCACTGCATGATCATTTAGGAGGTTTTCATGTTTTTGTTATGATCAGAATTCCAAGTTAGTTGCCACCCCTGGACATTGTTTAACTAAGAGAATATGAATAAAAGGCTTCTTTTTCTCAAAAACTACAAAGTGTTTGAAAACAAACAGGTGCATGAATAACTAGATGAGCCATACAGACTCAAATGAGCATCTAGTTAGTTACTGGCTTCCATGATTTATTTCAATTCTGATATATCTAAGAGTACAAATATGGTAGTATACTTTGATTTAATTTATATTTACGCTTGCGGAAAATGTGGCACACAATTTATATACCTCGAATAATACTGCGCCCTCTATCGGCATTATTCGGGTTGCAATTTATGCTGGCAAGTGAAAAGTCAGTCACATTCACCAGCGCATGTGCTAATTAGATTATACCGAATGGATAACTCGATCGTTTGTTAACAAAGCCAAAGAAGGAGGTCATGTTCGAATGTGTGTTTTACTGCCATGATATGTTGATAAAAACATTGGAAATCCTATCATCCCTGGTTTAAAAATTTGAACATATACATCACATGAAAGAAGTGAAAAGAAGTAATAAAATGTAATCGACACACTGTATGCACATATACGTGACTGCCTACTCCTGGTTTGGTACAGGAAAAAAGTAAAGAATTTATTATTGTTTTTGACAATTTCAGCTAAGGAAGAAGAGAAAAGAGCACCAGGAGTGACACCTAAGTCAGCACCAGTGGTGGCAGCAGCTCATACAAAGACAAAAGATGATGCTTACGATCAGTTTATGAGAGAAATGGAAGATTTGATATGAAGAGCAAACATGGACATGGTAAAAATATTTTTTTATAATTGAAAATTGCTGTATATTTAATTATTGTATGATTTTTATTAGGGAAAAAAACAAATTTAAAAGTCAGTGCCACAAAGTGTTTATTACAGATATGGCAACTAATGGAAATGAGAGAAAATCTTTATTTTACTCCATAAAAACTGACTATAGACATAATACTTGTGTTACTTATCTCACAGTCATACAAGTGAAGGTTAGTTTGGTCATGATGTTCCTCTAGTCTGTAATACTAGTACTTTATATTTGTAGCTTATTACTGTGATGTCATGTCTACTTCTAGATGTTGATATCATCAGTAAGATTATTATGTAGGTGACATAATCTTACAAGTACTGTTAGAAATGAAACGTGACTCCCATTCTGGAATAACAAAAACAAGTATAAAAACTGGCTTCTGTCATCTAATTTGTAAGAAACTTTGTAGTTCAAAGCAATTTTATATTGGAAGATCAGTCAGATCACCTTTAAAAAGTAATGGTATTACCTTTATAATTGTTTTAAAATATAGACCATACACATTAAGCAGGAAGAACAGAGGTACATGTATGTACCATTTAGACATAAGCTTCAAACTCCATAAAAGTCATGTAAATTTGACCTTTTTCCCTAAATTGCTAAATATAAATACTGTCTGAAAATCTGAGTATATTTAAAGAGAAAGTGACAGAAGTAAAGTTGAAGAATAAAATTAGGTAGATTAAAGTATTTGATAGTTTAGGAATATTGCAGATTATCTCCCATTATTTTTTATAGGTAAACCAGAACTGGTTATCTCCCTTTAAATGTCATTATTTTTATGTTTTTGACATGTATGGGTTTATACACTGGCATAGAATAATTGGGGAACCTTTTTTATTTAATTCTCCCAAAGATTATGTTATAGGTTACATTTTTATGTGACAGGTTGTTTTGTCATCAGATAACACTTGTTAGTGTTAAAATTTCACCTTTTAATCTTCTTTTGGAGCCGTCGTGGATTTATTACTACCTATGCAATCAGTGCCTATCACCACTAATGTTGTGAGTTCAAATTCCCCCCAGGCAAGGTGTATTTGATACAACATTATGTGATAAAGTTTGTCAGTGACTTGCAACAGGTCGGTGGTTTCCTCTGGGTACTTTGGTTTCTCCCTCCAATAAAACTGACCAGTATAAAGCTGAAATACTGTTTAAAGTGGCATTAAATACCATAACCCTCACCCTCACCCCCCTTTAATATTCTTTTGTAAAGCCACTTGGAAAAATTAAGCCAACCTTGACTTGATGGTCCTTTGATTGATCATGTTTCAAAATTTTATTGTATGCTTAACCTCCATTAAAGAAGTTACTAAAAATAGAAATTTCAATAAAGTTCTAAAATTTGAAATGGAAGTACATCATGAGTTGCTTAACATATATATATTACAGGTTTTTCTGTGAAATTTGTAATTTTGATGATATTTATTAATTATGCAAAAAAGGCCTATTTTAACTAAAAAAAACTATTTCAAAATAACCCCATCTGAAAGAAAACTGGGTCAAATCCAAACAAACTTGTCTGGTATGGTCTCTGGATGGTGTGGTTTCAAAAATCAGTCTTTTACAATTGTCTTTAAGAAAGCCCATTTGGTAAATGTATCTGCTATTTAAATGACATGAAAATGTTACATTCTATTGTTATGATTACAACTTAAAAATTATAGACAGAGGAATTGTTAATTATTTTAGTACTAGTAGTACAAAATTGTACATACTGGTAACAATTTTTGTTTAAACTAAAGGGGTATTTTATATTTTTCGTTTTATTAATGGTTACATATAATATCTTAATTGCCATTTCTTGAATCAAATTGATCAAATGAATGGTAAAATATTAACCAGGTCGGGCTAAGATAAAAGTACTGACTAGTGTTGTATTATGAACCATGTATTTTAATTTTATTTCAAAATTGATTTATTGTGTCAGTTCACACAGAATCACAACGGTTCCATTTGCAAACATAAGAAAAGATAATAAGTTTATAACATGGACAGTGTGGGTCGTGATAGAAGTACCTGCTTTTAAATATTTAACATGAAAAAAACTTTCTATTCATTTGAATGATACTTTGAGATTTCAGTTCTTCATTAATAAAGAGGGGGGCCCGGGTGGCTCAATGAGTTAGGTCGCTGGATCTAACAATTCATACAAGCCTATCACCAATACGGTGTGGGTTCGCGCCCGGCTTTGTAAATTACACCAAAAAAAAGGTGCACTCGACTCGCAGCCGCAAGTGATAAAGTTTACCAGTTACTTGCCCATGGTCGGTGGTTCTCTCTGGCTACTCCGGCTTCCTCCACCACTAAAACTGGTCACCATGATATAGCTGAAATATTGTTGAAATTGGCATTAAAACACCAAAAATAAATAAATAAAAAAATTAATAAAGAGGGTTTTGAAAAGGTTTTAGCAAAAATAAATTTTGACCACTTACAAGGCATGAAAGTTACTCATTGACATTCTCAGTACATTTGTATCAACTTGATTTTCTTATTGGTAGCTTTTCCAAACAAAATATATGAAAGTATGGGCATATTCTTTGAGGGTGGAGGGTCTAGTAGAGGAACAACATTTTTGTCTCATCTGTGATAACGTTAATGATGGATGGTTGATTTATGGTGTTTAACTCCACTTTCAACAATATTTCAGTTATATCATGGCGATCAGTTTTATTTGTGGAGGAAACCGGACTTCCCAGAGAAAACCACAGACTTGTCACAAGTGACTGACAAACTTTATCACATAATGTTGTATTGAGTACACCTCGCCATGAACGGGGCTCGAACTCACAACTTTAGTGGTGATAGGCACTGATTGCACATGAAGTTGTGAATCCAACTACCATACGATCATGACNCCCCCCAAAGTCACTGAAGATGACAATCAAAAGATAACATACCAACAATGTTTCTTGGATGATTTCAGCAAAACTTATTTGTGTTAAAAAAAAATCCAATATTATCACCACCACAGGACATATGCATACAATTATGTTTTAAAAATCTTTGAAAACACACAAAATCAAGAATGTCTGCCAATTTAGGGTATCAATGGAATATTTGTGTTGTATGATAGGCTATTCAACAACAGGTGAGTGATACAGGTTCTTGAGAGCCTCTTACTTACTTGTTTTGTTAGACTCGTCACTTGATTGGTTTAACGCTACTTTCAACAATATTTCAGTTATGTCGTGGCGGTCAGTTTTATTGGTGGAGGAAACCGGAGTACCCGGGAAAAACCACTGAACTGTCGCAAGGCACTGACAAACTTTATCACATAGTGTTGTATCGAGTACACCTCACCATGAATGGGGTTCGAAATCACAACTTTAGTGGTTAAAGGCCCTGATTGCAGAGATAGTTGTAAATCCAACTACCATACGATAACGACTATGACAGCCCCTGTCAGACTTGGTGACAAATACTTGCTCTGGCAAGGCGCAAGCTTCTGATAACATTTTGAGGGTTAAGACAGAATTCTGATAGCATATCCAAAATGTTCCAAATCTATTTTTATTACATTTGCTATATAAACAATGGTGAGGATATATTTCACTGCCTGTGGTGGTCATATAAGTTTTTTTTCTTGGTTTCGTGCAGATAATTAAACTTGATAGCTTTTAGACCTGCATGTTAAATCTATTCTTATAGCAAATTAGTTTTATGTCCCTCCCGAGATGGTAGGAACCAACAAATTAAAGATGGGATACATTTTTTTTTTCATCCTTCACCGTTGAAAAAAATATCAATATCTGATGAATTGCAATACAATAACTGTATCAGTTATATTATCAGTTTGGTTAGAGCTAAGCTCTAAATTGACATGAGAAAAAAGTACAGTGGAATTAAAATTTTATAAGAAGTAGGATACTACAAGTAATTAAAGGAGTTTTACCTCTAAATTATGTATTTATGTCAGTATTGCAAGAAAAAAATCTATATGTGTCTTGAAATTTGTTACACGTTGAAATGGATTTTTTGCTGACATTAAATTGTAAAAACAAGTACAGAGTTTGAACATGGATTTTGTGGTCAAATTTTTAGCAGTAAATACATTAATATGGGTATTGTTGGGACATTCCCTAATTATCTAACGCAATGAACCAATTGTGCATTTTAATAACATAAGCTGATTATACAATTAAGGAGATAATCTATTTTATCCGATTTTGAAATATTGATTTAATTAACATAAAAAAAAGCTGACAGATCTTAAATTATTATCATGTGATTTATAGCGGTAGCAAGCACAAAAATTACATTTAACTATATCAAATTATATGATGAAATTGATGAATTTGCCAGTTTAATATCTAACCCATTGAACTTGATGTTTTATGAATATATAGAGTGAGATACCACACATAAAAATAGGATTCTAAATGTTCTAATATTAAAAGGAACACATGAAATGATATGTTATTTTCTTAGCTATGTTGACCTTCTGTTTAAAGTAAAGTTTTAATTATCTTTTATCTGACTTGACTATGATTGACATGGCAGGTGTCTTGTAAGAAACAGGAACTGCTTACCCTTCACGACTCAAGCAGCGTGGTTCATGCCTTGTTTTTTGATTGGGTCTGTGTTGCTCATCTTTCTTGTTTTATTTATCTTTGTTCTGTGCCTTGTCCCCAGTGTTTCCTCAGCCTGTGTCTCTGGATTGTCCATTCATGATTGTGCCTTCTGTGTCTTGTGCCCAGTGTTGCCTCAGCCTGTGTCTCTGGATTGTCCATTCATGATTGTGCCTTCTGTGTCTTTTACCCAGTGTTGCCTCAGCCTGTGTCTCTGGATTGTCCATTCTTGATTGTGCCTTCTGTGTCTTTTACCCAGTGTTGCCTTAGCCTGTGTCTCTGGATTGTCCATTCTTGATTGTGCCTTCTGTGTCTTTTACCCAGTGTTGTCTCAGCCTGTGTCTCTGGATTGTCCATTCTTGATTGTGCCTTCTGTGTCTTGTGCCCAGTGTTGTCTCAGCCTGTGTCTCTGGATTGTCCATTCTTGATTGTGCCTTCTGTGTCTTGTGCCCAGTGTTGTCTCCGCCTGTGTCTCTGGATTATCCATTCTTGATTGTGCCTTCTGTGTCTTTTACCCAGTGTTGCCTCAGTCTGTGTCTCTGGATTGGCCATTCTTGATTGTGCCTTCTGTTTTTTCTTACTTTTATTTATAAAGAATTTGTTGTCTGTTCTTTTTTTTTCTTTTTTTTTTAGAATTTACATAATTTAACTTTATTTGTAATTCTGGGAAATAATTTACAATTTTTTTTTTTATGAATTAACAAAAAATGAGATGATTGGTTATTTTTTTGTTGTTGTTATTTTCCTCATTTCTACTGTTTCTAAATTGCCAGTTTCTATGAAAACTACAAAAAAATTATGTCCAACATAAATTTTCACTAAAACTTCAGATATCAAATTTGACATTTCAAGAATTTGGTGATTGAAATGTTACAGATTTTATTATCTACTTCTGACAATGAAATAGTATGATAAAAAAAAATTTGTAATTTCCATGATTGCTGGGACTATTTGTTGTAAGGTTGTAGTTTCTGTTATAATTCATGACCAACAATAAAAATTGTTAGAAAAAAAAAAATTGGGTCCTTATGTAACAATTTCAACAATGAAAATAATTGTTCAAGAAAATGTTATTCTTCAAAGCTATTTTCCACAGATCTTTCTCATTTTAATTATTTGTATATAATACAATGGTTTTACCATTTAGTTTGTGAACAAATTGGTAGCATTTGTATGTTAATTGAATAAGGTAATATATGATATACATTTTGTACTTTGTATTTTAAATAATGGAGAAGCTTAGTGTATTTGTTTACATAGAAATTGAATATTTATTAAAATTCTTGTTTTTTCCCAGGAATGGACATTGAAAGATTTTCATACTTTAGAGTGCTATTTTGTAAAACTTTTTTTTTGCTATAGGCATAATTGATTAAAAAACTTTTACCATTTAGAATTTATATTCCTTCTTTTATCAAAACAAAAGTAATTTAAAAAAAAAGAATAGAAATGAACAAATAAAACAAATAATTGTGACATCAATCATTATAATGGCAGGTATTGTGTAAACTGTGAGTACTTTTTTACACATTCTACAACAATGTAGAGATTATTTTGTTACATTTTAACACATTTTGAGATTTATATTATTTCCTTATCAGATAAAATATTGATACAATAGAGATTTTATAACATTGAATTGGTCAATGTAAGATAAATGGTATTTTGATCTGGGATTACCCACGGTTGGTTAATCTTGTGTAACACACCTGAAAGTACTCAATGTAACGGTATATACCAGTACAAAACACAACATATTATTGGTCTACTAAATATTCATTTCAATATTTTGATACTGTAAAAGGTTAAGCATTTTAATATTAATACATGTACTTATATTATTACTCATCAAAATGTTTTATTTTTATAAAAACTACGGGGAGTTTGTGTTTATTTACACTTCTACTTAGTGCCAATATTTATGACAAAAAGATCTAAAAAGTCCCTTTATATTTTGTTAAATCGAGGTCATATTATCCTATAAATAGTCCTTATGTAATTGCCTGAATTATAACAATTCAAAACATTTAAAATCTCTGACAAAATTTAAGTTACCAGTACTGGCTTTAAACCTAAGTTTTAATCAATGTTTTTTTTTTTTTTTTCAATCCTGTAATGTTTACTTTTTCAAAGTAATTTTAGGAGGGGTTAAGATCGGTGGTGTAATGGTTAGCATGCTCGCCTCCAGTTCGGTAGATCGTGGGTTTGAGCCCAGAACGAGTCAAACTGAAGACTATAAAATTGGTATTTGTTGCTTCTCTGCTAAGGATGCAGCATTAAGGAGAAAGACCAAAGACTTGTTGGCTCGGAATCAGGATAATGTGTCAGAGTGGTGCAACATGTCTATCCACGTCCTGTAAAAATCAAACTAAGCGTGTTAGTCTAGAACAAATGGGGCCTCATCATCATCTCATTGAAAATTAACTTGTTCTCGCCATTATATGGCTGAAAAATTGCTAGGTTGCCATTCAACAATAATCACTCACTCCATATAATGGATTCCCAATGAATTTCTGCGCAGAACTGATCAGCTCAAGTGTTATGTTCCTTGAAATGTTTAGTTTTCTGTGAGATGGTAATACATTATACTTAAAGGTCTAAATCTGGTATGTTAGTCCATAAAGATAAAACACACCATTTATTAAGAGGTGAAGCCTACCAGTTATTGATCTGCAAAATTATGCCCCTAGAAAATAACTTAAATTGTACACAAAAGTTCTTTGTGTCAAACATTCTCTTCTGGAAATGAAATTGTATTGTACCATATCATAATACTTTTGATTGTTGGCTTTCACTTAAATAAAGTAACCATCACATGACCTTCATTTAATTTTTTTACAGAAATTTAATTTTTTTTATTGGTTTTGTTTGGAAAAAAATGTTGCTACACATAATTTTTAATAAAATCAACAGTTCTGCTGAGTCGTGATAAAAAAAAATACTGGTAATCAATGTCATCATGAACTTATTGTGGCCTAAATGTGCCCCATAGAAGAAAGTTATATTTTAATCTTCTGGCAACTGTTCAGTTAAATTGAATTAGTAAAAATAAGCTTGGTGGGGATGATCTTAAAGGAAAGGAGATTCCAATTCATACAAATAAAATTAATAAAGAGGAGGAGGATATGTGGTATGATCTTGTAGCAGAGGGTCAACATCCAGACTTTAACCAAAATCCTGATTTTAATAGTCAAAATTCTAACAAAATCTCAACTTTGATAGCCATATTTCAATCAAAATCTCAACTTAAATAGCCAAAATTCAACTTAAATCTCAGCTTAAATAGCCATACTTCAACCAAATTTTCAACTTTAATAGTAAAAATTCAACCAAAATCTCAACTCTAATAGTCAAAATTCAACCAGATTCTCAACTTTAATAGTCAAAATTCAAACAAAATCTCAACTTTAATTGTCAAAATTCAAACAAAATCTCAATTTTAATTGTCAAAATTCAAACAAAATCTCAACTTTAATTGTCAAAATTCAAACAAAATCTCGACTTTAATAGTAAAAATACAACCAAAATCTCAACTTAAATAGTAAAAATTCAACCAAAATCTCAACTTTAATAGTAAAAATTCAACCAAAATCTCAACTTTAATAGTAAAAATTCAAAATAAATCTCGACTTTAATAGCCCTGTCCTGTTCAAGGGGTTGGGGACTGATTGTACAGTTAGAACAAGACAGGTTGAATAAATAGAATGTCTGTATTATGGGACAAAAACATCCATATCATTTTTGTTTCCAACCTTCTTCAATTTTCAATCACATACCCCACTATACAAAAATATATTATTAAAAGGTATGGTTTATAAATTATAGGACAGCATTAGTGAGCCTTGAACTACTTAACTTTATAATTTTAATATTTCAAAATATAAATAGCTTCATACATATTTACACAAATGAATGTAAACACTTCATATTTTCTCAGCTAAATGAAAACCATTAATATTTTGGGAAAATGTTTAGTCTTTTGTAATCCAAACATTTAAACATTTAAAGTACTGTCCAGCACATAATATTCTGTTTTCAGGCAGTAGAATGTAAGGAAATATGTTAATGCTAACTTAATCTGGATTTTTCTGTTTTTAAAATCCTTAAGCAATGTTAGGTAAATATTACTTGATTTTTTGGGGTTTTTTTTGTCAGTTTGAAATTGACTAATAAAAAAAATCTGGGTGTGTGTCGTTTATGATTCAAACATTAAATCACATATACCTATACGGTATACCTATTACACATTTCTTCCCATTTGTCATATTACAGCCACATTTTTTAACATCACACAATAACTCAAGCTTATTACTGTAAACTTATGATTTTGACAAGGATCTAAGAGTTTTTACGTTATCTGATTCTGACAAGAACTTATCACAATATTGATCAGAATTTAAAACTTCTATATTACAAGTATCCAATACTCACCAGAACTTATCACTTCAAGTATCCAATACTCATCAGAACTTATCACTTCAAGTATCCAATACTCACCAGAACTTATCACTTCATGTATCAATACTCACCAGAACTTATCACTTCAAGTATCCAATACTCACCAGAACTTATCACTTCAAGTATCCAATACTCACCAGTAATTATCACTTCAAGTATCCAATGCTCACCAGTAATTATCACTTCAAGTATCCAATACTCACCAGAAATTATCACTTCAAATATCCAATACTCATCAGAACTTATCACTTCAAGTATCCAATACTCATCAGAACTTATCACTTCAAGTATCCAATACTCACCAGAACTTATTGCTTCAAATATCCAATACTCACCAGTAATTATCACTTCAAGTATCCAATACTCACCAGAACTTGTCACATCAAGTATCCAATACTCACCAAGCATTATCACTGCAAGTATCCAATACTCACCAGAAATTATCACTTCAAGTATCCAATACTCACAAGAAATTATCACTTCAAGTATCCAATACTCAGCAGAAATTATCACTTCAAGTATCCAATACTCACAAGAAATTATCACTTCAAGTATCCAATACTCAGCAGAAATTATCACTTCAAGTATCCAATACTCACAAGGAATTATCACTTCAAGTATCCAATACTTGTCAGAACTTATCACTTCAAGTATCCAATATACACCAGAACTTATCACTTCAAGTATCAAATTCTCACAAGAACTTGTCACTGCAAGTATCCAATACTCACCAGAAATTATCACTTCAAGTATCCAATATTTATCAGAACTTATCACTTTAAGTACCTATTACTTACCACAACTTATCACTTCAAGTATCCAATACTCACCAGAACTTATCACTTCAAGTATCTGATACTCGTCAGGACTTGAAACTTCAAGTATCCAGTACTTGCCAGAACTTGTCACTTTAAATATCCAATACTCACCAGAACTTATCACTTCAAGTATCCAATACTCACCAGAACTTATCACTTCAAGTATCCAATACTCACCAGAAATTATCACTTCAAGTATCCAATACTCACCAGAAATTATCACTTCAGGTATCCAATACTTTTCAGAACTAATCACTTCAAGTATCCAATACTCACCAGAAATTATCACTTCAAATATCCAATACTTGTCAGAACTTATCACGTCAAGTATCCAGTACTCACCAGAACTTATCATTTCAAGTATCCAATACTCGTCAGAAATTATCACTTCAAGTACCCATTACTCATCAGAACTTATAATCCCAAGTATCCAATACTCACTATTGATTGTGGTGGTCAGAACTTCTTTGTATTTTATGCTGGCAAGGTAATTTAAAATATATCATGTAAATTAAGCTTGTAAGTATACCATAGATGTATATTTTGTTGTATCAGACAAACAAATTTACCAGAGATCTACTAAATATGATTATAAAAACAGAAATAGAACATAATGTGTCAACAATGCCTGTATTTACAATGAAATGTTGCATGTTGGTTTATCACTCTTATAGATATAGGTCTTTCTTATCAAAGTAATCCCTTGAGATTTTATTTCTTCTTGGACAGCAAAGACGATTTTGGGGTGTCATTATGCATTTGCTATCATGATTACTTAGATTGACAGAATTGAAACTAACTACTGGTAAATAATATATGTGTGAAGTTAATATTTGTCAAGACTTGTGATAGACTATCATTACAGCTATTTACACAAGGTGCCAAGTTTATAATACATAGCTAGACTGATATGTAAAAATAACACAGATTTTTACCACAGTCATGTATTGTTGCAAATCAATAGACTTATTTGATCATGTGTAATTTACAGTTCTTTTATCAGTATTAAACACTTAATAATCCATTTAAATGATTTAAACCAAGCCAGTGACGTTAGAATTCTTTACGAGTTTGATCATGACCAGCAGTTTCTCACTCACTAACATGGTTAAATAGACCTATATATTTCAAACATAGAATGCCACATGAATTATTTATATATGCATGGAAAGTTAATGATAAATAAAAAAAATAATTAAGTAATAATATACTTTAAATTGAATTACAAGATTGAAATAGAGGTCTACTTATAGATGTCACTTCAGTTTTACCTGACAACGAACATTACAGACATTAGTAATTAGCATTACTTACTACCTGCTACAGGTGTTGTCTTTCAAATATAGTCTGTTCCCTTGCCATTGTATATAGTGGTCAAAATGTGCCTATGTTTGTGGGTGGGGAGGGGAGGGGTTATGGTGATTAATGCCACTTTCAACAATATTTCGGCTATATTGTGGCGGTCACTTTTATCGATGGAGGAAACTGGAGGACCTGGAGAAAACCACCGACCTGTCACAAGTAACTGACAAACTTTTTGACATAATGTTGTATTGAGTACATCTCGCCAGAGTGGGGTTCGAACTCACACCGTTAGTGGTGATAGGCACTGATTGCATAAGTAGTTGTAAATCCAACTATCATATGATCACATAGTGGTGATAGGCACTGATTGCATAGGTAATTGTAAATCCAACTATCATATGATCACAAACATGACAGCCCCTTGCCTATATTTGAAAAATATAGGGGGCCTGGGTGGCTCAGTGAGTTAGGTCGCTGGATCTAACAACTCATACAAGCCTATCACCAATACGGCGTGGATTCGCGCCCGGCTTTGTAAATTACAAAAAAGGGTGCACTCGACTCGCAGCCGCAAGTGATAAAGTTTACCAGTTGCTTGCCCATGGTCGGTGGTTCTCTCCGGGTACTCCGGCTTCCTCCACCACTAAAACTGGTCGCCATGATATAGCTGAAATATTGTTGAAAGTGACATTAAACACCAAAAATCAAATCAATCAAATCATATTTGAAAAATATATGTATAAATATTTAAAATTCAAATTTGAATAAAGACAAAATGACTCATATATTGTTGTATACCTTTTTGTATTTGAAGCATTTTATTATATTGATTTGAAAATGTATATAGACAAGTGAAAAAACTATTTGGGTAAGAGTTAGTTTTAATCCTAACTCTAAACCACGTCAAATAATTTTTTCTACTTATCTATACATTTTCAAATCAAGTATTTTAATTATTGTTATACATGTACATGTAGTCCAGGAGATGTTTTATTCCTAACCCTGGGTGAAAATGTTTCAGCTCACCTGGTCCAAATGACCATGTGACCTATTGCCATCATATTCAACATGGCTGCCAGTGCCATTAATGCAATTTGATTGGATGCACTTTGGATATCTCTATATTTCAAGAATTTCATTGGTTTGAAATTGAATATTGTGTGAATGATCTTTACAACGTGTGTGATGTTTGTGTCGATCGGAAATCCATGATGAATATAACTCAGACAGAACGTAATTTTACACAAGATCCAACATGAAAATGAGTTAAAGCTTTTGGTGGGCATTTGGGCTGTTCAGATTGCATCAGGGAAAAAGATATTGTCGATGGGGTCAAAGAATTGTGCCTTTTATTGACCACAATGCTCAAAATGGTTCATTAGGAACTGCTACAAGTCATCTTATGAACAAGGAGTATGGCATTCATTAGGAACTGCTACAAGTCATCTTATGAACAAGGAGTATGGCATTCATTAGGAACTGCTACAAGTCATCTTATGAACAAGGAGTATGACATTCATTAGGAACTGCTACAAGTCATCTTATGAGCAAGGAGTAT
>MJUT01008818.1:229317-239717 GCA_002080005.1 Gigantidas platifrons | reverse complement strand
AAGGAGTATGGCATTCATTAGGAACTGCTACAAGTCATCATATGAACAAGGAGTATGGCATTCTTTATGTACTATCTTATGAACAAGGAGTATGGCATTCTTTATGTACTGGGCACTCGTTTAGACACTGTCCTCGGGGGAAAAGTGGTGTATTTGATGCATGTGCACACAACCATCGGACACCCATTTCTAAACAGTTGTAGCCTGCTGCATAGAAACCAAACTACCTCTTTCACATGGTTAAAGAATAGTCATTACTGCAGGAAAATGTTTAAAAAGATGTAATATAGAGAAATATTATAATACCTTCCCAGAAACCACAAACCTGAGCAATGATGTAATATCGTGTTTTAGTTGTAGGTGGCATTAATACAGGATTATATATTGAACTTACTTTGAACATGTATAAATCCTGTTTAGTCCCACTCTATGTAAAAAGTATACATTTTTCATGGGATTGGGACTGAGACAGGATTGATATATTATACTAATACAATACACTTCTATATCCTATAGTCCCACTCTATTTAAAAAGTATACATTTTTCATGGGATTGGGACTGAGACAGGATTGATATATTATACTAATACAATACACTTCTATATCAATCCTGTCTTAGTCCCACCCTTAATGTAAACAAAGGGCAAATTTCCCATAAATGTGGGATTATAACAGGATTAAGGGGAAAATAACAGAATAAATCACAATATTTTAATGCAATTTATTCCATCCTTGTAGGTAAATTCCAACAGGGACTAAGACAGCATTATGCTGAGCAAGGCTCAAATGAGCCTCTTGTTATCAAAATAATTTGTCCATGTCAGAACTTTTTTTTTTAATTTTCTAACTGTTCTTAAGATGTATTTCTATATCTTAAGACGATAGTGTCTACAATTATTTTATTTATTATTAACACTTAAAAAAAAAACTATTTTTAAATTTTGATAAATTTTATTTAATAAAAATTCACAGTAAAACTGAGTAATCTGTTATTTTGATATTTTTATTAGTTGACTTGTATCAGGTACAGATTTATCACATTAACATATACCAGGTTTTAAATTTAAATATATTTTTATTTTTATTTCAGGTCACCAGTAGCTACCTATCCAATGAACAGTGACTTGTCTCCCTTTGTTTAAATGTCCATGCCATGGAAGCCGTGTGTTTGTAAACACTAAAACTTCAAAACAAATGGAGGATGTGTCATCAAAGACATGTTATTGATTTTAAATAGAAAATTCAAGTGTTTTAAAGGATTACTTCTACTTCATGTGATACACATTTTCTCATTTTTTTACTGGAATTTTACTTGGAGATTCAGTGATTTAATATTGATTTTGAATATGCATTTGTGTTGGACTATCTGTCACATTGTTAAAGATGTAACATGATGTTTGAGAGCTTATTATTGTATGAATGACAGTTGTCAAGATTTTCATGGTTTTGTTATGAATTTTTGATACAGTATGACTGACTTGGTATCTAAGTGAATCATTTGATTTTTAACATTTCATTGTTAGTAAGGATTACATAGCAATATTTCATTGTTAGAAAGGGTTACATATAGCAATTTTGTTTTGACAGAATTGTTTAATTTAATGTTTCTGTGCGACTGCTTCATTTTGGTTCATTTTTGTATATAATTTCAATAACACATGACAAAGGTGGTATCAATCGTAGTGTTCCTCGCTGATGTCATTAAAAATCTGAAATAGTATAAAACTATCATTTCCATTTTATTTTGGGGGCCGTTGTGGCCGTGACCTTATGATAGTTGGATTTATAACTACCTGTGCAATCAGTGCCTAACCGGATTATCACCACTGAAGTTGTGAATTCGAACCCCGTTCATGGCGAGATATACTCAATACAATATTATGTGATAAAGTTTGTCAGTGACTTGCGACAGGTCAGTGGTTTTCTCCGGGTACTCTGGTTTCCTCCACCAGTAAAAACTGACCGTCATGATATAGCTGAAATATTGTTCAAAGTAGAGTTAAATACCATAAACCAAACCATTTTATTTTAACTCTTTCTTCAATATCACCACCAAAATTCTCTAATATACCCATCTCATCAGATCATTCAAATTGACAGTCCTACTGGCTATAAATAATCACTTGGATTATCAAATAATCAAATCATAAGATTCATATTATGACGTACAAATATTGTACTGAATATTAAATGTTAAAATTCTGCCAATTTCCTTTCAACAGTCATTAATGACGGAAATTTACAAATTAAAAATAATTTCAGGGGCGGATCCAGGATTTCAAGATAGGGGGGGCGGCGCACTTACAAAAAATTGTTCTGAGCGGAGGGAGATGCGAAAATTTTTGGAGTAATTCATGTGAAAAATCATGATTTTACTCAAAAAAATCATATTTTTTCCAATATTAGGGGGGGGGGCATGCACCGCTTGCCCCCCCTGGATCCGCACCTGAATTTAACGTTTTTTTTATAAAGAGTTCTGCTATCAGTGGATTATCAACTTTTTCCACAATCATTAGTTCAATTTTCAAATTGTACAGCTTGAGCTTATAATATGAATATTAAATTATCTCAAATTGAGAATTATCATAATCAGAAGGAAGCAGAAAGAAAATCTATATGCTGTATTTATATTTTTTATTGCAAACTTTAGAAGTACAACTTATTTTATTGAACCAACCTTATATTAGCAGTCTGTTCAGAACTGTTTAACTGTCAGGATAAAAGGGGGTATGATTTTTTAGCTCACCTGGCAAAAGACCATGTGAGCTTTTGCCATCACTTGGCGTCCGTCGTTGTCCGTCCATTGTACGTCGTAAACTTTCACATTTAAATCTTCTCCTCTGAAACCACTGCACCAAATTAAACCAAACCTGGCAGGGATGGTCCCTGGGTGGGTCCCATTTAAAAGTGTGTCCGACAGCCCCTCCCTCCATTCAAGATGGCTGTTGTTACTAAAAATAGAAATTTCTTCAATTGTCCATTGCTGCTTTAGTATAAGTCAAAATGAGCTCAAATTTTAACTGCAGTTACATGGCAAGGAGTAGTTTAACATATATTCTGAGTTTTTCTGTGAAATTTTTCTTTCAGCCGATTTATACCGATTATGCAAATTAGGCATATTTTGATAAAAGATCACATTTAAGTCTTCTTCTCTGAAACCGCTGAACCAATTTACACCAAACCTGGCAGGGATGGTCCTTGGGTGGGTCTCTTTCAAAATTGTGTCTGACAGCCCCACCCTCCATTCAAGATGGCTGCTGTTACTAAAAGTAGAAATTTCTTCAATTGTCCATTGCTGCTTTAGTATAAACCAACATGAGCTCAAATTTTAGCTGCAGCTACATGTCAATGAGTAGTTTAACATATATTCTGGATTTTTCTGTGAAATTTTTCTTTCAGCCATTTATACCGATTATGCAAATTAGACATATTTTGATAATATATCTCATTTAAATCTTCTCCTCTGAAACCGCTGAACCAAATCAAACCAAATTTGGTTGGGATAGTCCTAGGGTAGTCCCATTTCAAAATTGTGTCCGACAGCCCCACCCTCCATTCAAGATGGCTGCTGTTACTAGAAATAGAAATTTCTTCAATTGTCCATTGTTGCTTTATTATAAATCAAAATGAGCTCATATTTTAACTGTAGCTACATGACAATGAGTAGCTTAACATATAGTCCGGGTTTTTCTGTAAAAAAATTCTTTCAGCCGATATATACCGATCATGCAAATTAGGCATATTTTGATAAAAGATCACATTTAAATCTTCTTCTCTGAAACCGCTGAACCAAATTAAACCAAATTTGGCTGGGATAGTCCTTGGGTAGTCCCATTTCAAAATTGTGTCCGACAGCCCTGCCCTCCATTCAAAATGGCTGCTGTTACTAAAAATAGAAATTTCTTTAGTTGTCCATTGCTGCTTTATTATAAATCAAAATGAACTCAAATTTTAACTGCAGCTACATGGCAATGAGTAGTTTAATATATATTCTGATTTTTTCTGTGAGATATTTTCTGCCAGTTTATTCCATTTAGGAATATTATGAGATAAAAATCACATCAAAATCTTTTGCTCAGAAATTTGAGTTGAAATTATCTTTGGGTGGCCCATTTTCAAAATTATGTGTAACACCCCCATTTTCTATCAACTTTAGATGTCAAATTGAAAACCAGGTGAGCGATTACAGGCTTCTGGGAGCCTCTAGTTTTAAGTTTCCCATCCTCTTAATAACAACAAAATATATTTCTGTGCTTCAGTACTCTCATTTTCCTTGACAATTTCGTATTTGAAGCCAGATTAATGTGAAGATATTATCACTTGTTTTAAATGTTGATCAAGATGATTTCTCTTCTCTGTTTTAATAACTTAATGTTCATTACAACCAAATAGTATAGTTATATGTTCAGAAATAATAATAATAAAAATGAAGTAACTATTAATTGACATAATGTTGACCAAAATTGTTTCCCTTTGTTAATGCTGTCATATTAAAATTCTCAGAGAAAACATGGAGTGGGGGTGTCCGTGAGTCTCTGATTAAATTGGTGAGGTTAAAATGTTTTTGGTTTTTTTCAATTACTGTAATTTAAAAACAGTGAAAAAAACCAAACTGCTGAAATTGCTACATTTATGGTCCCCAACAAAACTGACAGGTAAACATATTATTACCATGGTTACAGTGTCCATCTATTCATCCATTTGACAGAAATGTATTTTGGATTAATATCTAGAGTTGTTCTTGATGTACCAGTAGAGCAGTCTTATATAATATCATTGATCCTTGGGACCAGATTTTATGTTAGGAATAGACAAGTGTTTGGTTTATACAGCTTAAAGACATATTGTCTACGATTTTGTTGAAAAAATTTAACTGTCCATAAATGATTTGTTTAAGCTATCATTAAACAATTATGCTGCAAAAGATACGATTGGTGTTCTTTTTTTGACAAAAAAGACCCAAAACTATCATTAACGGAATTATTGTCCAGGATGACAAAAATTCAAAGTGAAAGTAACAGTGCCACCTATAAAAAACAGAAGTTCGGAACTCTCGGGGTTTCAGCTTTGAGGTAAGGAAAATACTGTTAAGATTCAAACACTTCAAATTGTCACGCTCGTTTAATGTTGTTTGAATCTTAACATTTAGTAGCATATTCGCCAATAATTCGGTGTTTAATTTTCATTTTATGAAGGTCAGTACGGAAAACGACAATAATTTTGGGTATGAAAAATTACGATTTTGGTAGACAATAATTATGCCTTTAAATTAACAAAGATTTACTACAAGGGGATCTTATTTAAAGTTTGGTTTAAACAGGATTCCATTTTATGCAGAGTTCAGTATAAACAGGTTTAATTGTAAATATGATGTAGTTTGATTTTTACCTTTATGCCTTTTACTATTCATGTCTCTTGAAAATGTTTGAACACATCGACCACAGCTTTTCGTGACTTGTGATACCCTTTGTAAAATTGCATGACTGATTAAATAAATAAGACTTTCATGTCAAATAAAGTAACTGAACATACTAATTGGAATAGAGAAAATAGTAGAATGCAATTTGTCTGTCATTATATTAATGGAACCTCAATTAAATCACTGTAATTATTATATATCTGTGATTGATTATATAAGCTTTTGTAAATCTGATCTATGTAGGTCATATGTTTGACATGGAAGGCTAAAATTTTAACTCTTTCTTCGATATTGTATTGCTTAACAAACAAATTCATGATTTCGTCAATATTTTTTTTTTTTGCATCATGCAAATTATCATTGAATTTTATAAAATTTCCAGGGTATTTATTTTTTAAATATCTTCCTCCAAAACTACTTTACCTATGTAGACCAATCTCTCAGGGCGGGAGGGGGGGGTTAAAATCAGTGTCTGACAGCAGTAGTTCTACCATCAAATATAACAATTTTTAAAAATAACAATTTCTTGATCATAATTCTCTACCTTTTACCCCAAAAAAAATTGGGTATAAAAAAAAACAATAATTAACATAGATATTTGTTCACAGAACCTTAGGGCCAAATTCATTACTACTAAAACTTACACAGATACAACTTATGTATTACTCTTTCAAGATCTTCTGAGATCCCTATCCTCTATCCAAGATGGCTGCCATTACTTAAAGGTAGAAATTTGAAGCCAGTTGTTTCGATTAATGATAACTGTAGTTATCAGAGGCATATACCTGGAATATTAAATGGTTCCCTTGGTTTTAAAGGATCTATTAATTATTACATTATCTATTGTTGTTGATTCTTGTTATATTATTATACATTTGTATGTTATTTTTACCAACATGATTTGTGATGAACAACTATACAGATGTATATAATAAAAAAAAGTCGTGTTTTGAGCATGCATGAAAGAAGATGTTTTTTAAATAGGACAAACAAATATAATATTTGGTTTCACAGAAAGCTTTCTTTTATCTAATGTTAAATAATCTATTCTATATTTGATATTTTTTTTCACTTACAAAATTTACAAGTTTATATTTTGTCAACGTTTTTGTCACTGTGAACACGTTCCAGACCTTATAGATTAATTATCACATTTAATGGACTATTTTCAGTTCAGATCTAATTTTAAATATTTAAAAAAATATATATTTTAATGCCCTAGCTGACTGAAAAAAAATTTAGATGTTGCATTGTAGCTGAAAAAAAAATTATGCTGTCACCTGGCTAGAGAAAAAAATATTGCACTGCTGAATTTGAGTAGTATAAAACCAACAACAGATGGACAAATGTATTTCTGTTCCACATGATAGGGAAAAATTGTTTTGCTTTCCTTCTCATGAGAAAAAAATATTTTGACTGAGGAAGGTGCTGAAAAAATAATTTACGAGCACAATGAAAATCCCAGCCTCCCCCCCCCCCTCCCCGATAAGAAAATGGTTGTTGCCTTATTAATAGTTTTTTTTTAGACATTAAGCATACATAATTGTGACCGAGAGTTTGTAGATAATTTACATCTTTGGAGTCAGTATGTACTTGATGGTACACCCGTGGATTTAATGTTACATTGTCTTTATTTTTTAAACTGAATTTTTGAATATTTATTTGTCATGTTGGATTGCTGAAAATGAAAATGTTATAGTAAAAAAATATGAGGATATTACTCTATAAAGTTTTATGTTGTAGTATATTGACACAAAAAATGATTTTTAATTTCTGATTTTTTTATTAGATAAAATTTATCTTGTTTCTTCAAAAGCAATATTGTTTAGATTTTGGGGACAAAATTGGCCCCTTACACCACATTATATATCTAAGTACTATCTAAAATTGAGAACAACTATCATGAACATGTTCTCAGTTTTAATTCTCAATCTGGTCTAAAATTTTATTCCAAAAAGAAAACTGATAAAATCAGATGGATTTAGTTAGGATTCAGCAAATCTTGATAAGTTTGTGTGCTCTTATTTTAAAACTATTATTGTCGTCGGTAGTCTACGACTGATCCTTCTCCGATACTCTCAACTCATCATGCGTGGGTCAATTCATATAAAAATTGTGGTTTCGTAATTATTCCATAACTAATCTGTGTTTAATAGTTATCATAACAACATTATGAAAGATAAAATCTGACTAGTCTATGGATAAACTTCAGATAATTGCCACCTATTCTTCTCCTCTAATCATTTTAAGCGGCAATGAAATCCCTTTCTTTTTTAAAAACTGTGTCTGTAATTTGATTGGCTATAAAACAGTTTATTGTAAAAATCAAAATGTTTTTAAAAGTCTCATGTATAATTCATGACTACAAGGATTTCTGTCAGTTGACCAATGAATGATCAGTGGAGAGTAATCGTAATGTGATCAGCAGTGGATTGCAGGCAATGAACTTTTATATACATTTATATGTTGTTTATGACAAGAAAAGGATGTTTGTTGAATAAAATGTTTGTATATACAAATGTATACTGGTATAAATTTAGCATGTGTAACAGTTTGTATGTACATGTATACTGGTATAATGTAAGCATGTGTCACAATTTGTATATACGGTACATGTACTGGTTTAAAATTTACATGTGTAACAGTTGTTTGCATGTACTGGTAAAGTGAACACAGAGTAAACTGGTATGAGTTAACATGTGTACCAGTAAGTCCAGTTTGTACATGTACATGCACTGGTATAAGGTTAACATGTTAGTACATGTACTGGTATGAAAGTTACATATGTAATAGTTAGCATACCAGTATATACTGGTATGAAGAATGTGTAATCGAACTTTAAAAGTTCTCTTAAAATAAAAGGAAACAAAAACAAATGTGTGAATTCAGTGTGCATTTATTTAAGGTAATTATACCCCCGCTCCACCAGAGGGTGGGTATACTGTTTTACCTCTGTTAAAACCTGCTTTAGATAATTAAAACCTGCTGCAGTAATTTGCTAACAATCCCTTGGTTACCTTTATACTTCTGTGATACTACAGTGCTTAGAAAACTAATTAAATCTTAATTAGAAATTACAGAAATAGCCAATAATTAATCTATTTATAGAATATTGTATTTATTCTCAGCTACCTTTCTAAGTCTTGACCTATTATAATCGTATCAAACCAGTCGTTATTGTGGTTGAAAAATGTGGTATGGAAAATGAAAAAGATTCATTCAAAATCTTTTAGAACCAAAAAAAACTTTAGAAATGTAATTCTGTTACATTGTATGATGTAATAAACAGATAATTTTACTGAGGACATTTTCTGTTCTGATCTGCTATCATACTGTACATGTTTATGTTGTCATTAATGTTTTTGATGGTGTGTGTGTGGTCTTTTTTAGAGAGGAAGCGAATCTGCAGGATTTTGTTTATTGTTGATTTATATCTGTAAGGTCATCAAAGATCAAATGCATTATCAGAAGAGTGTGTTAGGGATCACATTATCAGAAGAGTGGGTTGGGGATCACATTATCAGAAGAGTGGGTTAGGGGTCCAATTAACCTGTTTAACACCGCCACAATTTTGTGGCAAGATATGGATTTCCAATGTCATATGTTATCTGGCCCCAGCGCCATAAAACTTGAGAATTTACTTAAGTCTGAGAATATTCTCAAATAAGGAAATACTCAAATTTGATTGGCTGAGAACACAGATTTGAGCGAAAAAGTTTTATGGCATCAGGGCCTGGTCTATTTTGTGAGATTTGGTTGTTCTTTTTGTTAATATTGGTGGAATTGTTAACTATCATTTTTTAAACCTTATTATTATAATGCTGTGTTTCTCATCTATTCTATTGTACTACAAATAGAAAACGTACTTGTGTTTCCCTATACTAAGTACAAACAATAGTTATCATTATGCTGAGAAATCATCATTGTTCATTGAGTATGACTGAGTTTTAAAGGAACAACCATTGAACCTACCTATTTCCAACAAAAGCAGAAATTTGGATAAATGAACTGAAATATAAATATAGATATCAAATTTAGTGTGATGACTGTTTTTAGAATAACCTTCATAAGGTACATTCAAAGCCAAAATATCTGAAAGCCAAATAATTTAGTGTGATGACTGTTTTTAGAATAACCTTCATAAGGTAGCTCAAAGCCAAAATATCTGAAAGCCAAATAATTTAGTGTGATGACTGTTTTTAGAATAACTTTCATAAGGTAGCTCAAAGCCAAAATATCTGAAAGCCAAATAATTTAGTGTGATGACTGTTTTTAGAATAACCTTCATAAGGTACGCTCAAAGCCAAAATGATTGAACAGCCAAATAATTTTAAGTTTTTGGGAGCAAAAAACCAAAGGGCTTAAACTGGATATCCAAAATCTGCTAAATATATAAGGTCACCTATGTACGAGGGAGGAGAAGCAGANTTCATAAGGTAGCTCAAAGCCAAAATATCTGAAAGCCAAATAATTTAGTGTGATGGCTGTTTTTAGAATAACCTTCATAAGGTACGCTCAAAGCCAAAATTATTGAACAGCCAAATAATTTTAAGTTTTTGGGAGCAAAAAACCAAAGGGCTTAAACTGGATATCCAAAATCTGCTAAATATATAAGGTCACCTATGTACGAGGGAGGAGAAGCAGAATTTTGATAATAATCACATGATTTAGGAACAGTCACCTATGTACGAGGGAGGAGAAGCAGAGTTTTGATAATAATCACATGATTTAGGAACAGTCACCTATGTACGAGGGAGGAGAAGCAGAGTTTTGATAATAATCACATGATTTAGGAACAGTCACCTATGTACGAGGGAGGAGAAGCAGAATTTTGATAATAATCACATGATTTAGGAACAGTCACCTATGTACGAGGGAGGAGAAGCAGAGTTTTGATAATAATTACATGATTTAGGAACAATCACCTATGTACGAGGGAGGAGAAGCAGAATTTTGATAATAATTACATGATTTAGGAACA
>MJUT01008818.1:189179-201592 GCA_002080005.1 Gigantidas platifrons | reverse complement strand
AGCATCGTTTTGCATTCGAATGGAACTTCGCCAGTGATTTGATGTATTGAAATAACTTTGTATTCATTCAGATATCTGAAAGTGATTCGCATATTTGTTCTTTGTTTTATTGTTTTGTATATATCTAATGTTAATTTTATATTGAAATGCTATACATGTATAATAAAAATATTTAAGAAAATATTTTTTTTTTCAGTATGAGAAAAATATCTACCTAAAAACTCTTATTAAAAACGTAACACAATAGAATACTAAACGAAGGTATAAAAAATGCCATCAAACATATGTTTAATTTTCATGTGGTTTAAAGATATATCTAGTTTATATATTGGAATATCGTGAAATCGTGAAATCCCCTATTGATGGGCCTCTTAATCCCCTGCCTTAATTGATTGTTGTTTTAGAGAAAGGTATTAACAATTTAAAAAGTTGGAGAAACGTGAATAAACTGTTATGGTGTTTACGGCCACTTTCAACAATATATCAGTTATATTGTGGCGGTCAGTTTTATTGGTGGAGGAAACCGGAGAACCCGGAGAAAATCACAGACCTGTCGCAAGTCACTGACAAACTTTCATACCTCAACTCTACTCAAATATTTATTGCCCTTGAATTAACCATAAGTGTTTGACAAACAAATAAACAAACACAAATAATAACATGGCAAGCCTTATACAGTGAATCAATATTACTTTGTTTTTATGTATATTACAAGTTAGAAATAGTCATGAGTACCTTGTCCTCGTTTCTAATGTTTAATAAAGGAACCTAGTTTTTCTACTCGTCTTTGGCGTTGATGAGTTTAACAGGATATACAATTTTCTCTCAAGTACGAGTTAATTTCGGAATGTAACACCAATGTTTTTCATCAGCTATTAATTTACATAGCATAGACTATCTTCTCTGGTAAAAGATAGCTCCCTTTTCGAGTCAACAAGTTGTGGTCACTAATTATTAGCTTTAACTAATCTAAGAAAACGTTGCGATTGGAATTATTTATTGGGTGATTTGACAACGTCTTTGTTTTCTTAATTTGATCACCGGAAATCATGATTGGAAGTTTCTGATCCCGGTACTTTCCAGAATATATGTTCGGAACTTGCTTACACTGTTTTATACGATCAAAATCCGCCGCTCGACCTGGGCAGGAACCAGCCCAGATAGCAACACTACGTTGGGCCGACGTTGGTTGTCGGGCGTTCCTGATCGTTGGCCCGACGTCGGAACCCAACGTTGGCCCATCGTAATAGTGCTAATTGGCGCCACGTTGGCCCGACGGTCGGTTCGACGTCGGCCCATCGTCATCCAAAACTATTTACAACCATTTGCCAACCTAATCCAACCATTATCCAACGTCGGCCCAACGTTGGTTGTCGGGCGTTCGGATCGTTGGCCCGACGTCGGAACCCAACGGCCCATCGTAATAGTGCTAATTGGCGCTACGTTGGCCCGACGGTCGGTTCGACGTCGGCCTAACATCAGTCAAAACTATTTACAACCATTTGCCAACCTAATCCAACCATTATCCAACGTCGGCCCAACGTCAGTCAAAACTATTTACAACCACGTGCCAACNTAATCCCACCAGTATCCAACGTCAGCCTAAACTATTTACAACCCTTTGCCAACCATGTTCAACTCTAACGTCAGCCTTGACTATTTTCCACCAGTGGTTCACGTTGGTCAAACATCCAATATTCCATCAAACAGTAGCATGACAAAATGTTGTAGACTCAACAGAAACTATGATTCAAAGCACATGCCAAGTGATGTGTCACAGTCTCCTTCGTTATGGCTATACTTAGACATCAATTGTCAAAATGACCATATACAGTAATAGAATATATTTGTATATTTTCCCCCATAAATTTGTTGATTCGCAATAAGAAATTGAAATACTTTCCAATATGAAAATTACACAGAAACCAATCACTTGCAACTTATTCAACTACTATTGACGAATTGTGTTTCATTTAAAAAAATAAATCATAAGGATACTAAACAAGACACAAGAACAACATGGTTCCCACTACAACTTTCTTCCTACCTAAACCGTATCAATACATAAGAGTTTCATCTTTAGTGCGGTTTCTACGTCTTCCACACGTTTCTTGAATATGTAATCTCTGATTCTGGATTTAGTATCATAAGAAAGGGACCTACAATATGTACTAGTATATGTGAATATTTTTGTCATGTGTCAATTGTTCGCAATCAGAAGTATTGAACATTTCCTTCGATATTCTACTACAAACGTTCAATAGCTTCATAAAACTGCTAGATAAAACAATCAGTTTTAAAACATTTAATCAGCTATATTGCAATATCAAAACAATTATTCCTTGTTCAAAAAAGTCCAACAGGAATACAAATTTATAATAGTCCATCATAAAACTATTATGATATGTTTCGGCAAAACTGCTATATAAAACAATGAAATATTGTCAGTGTCTATTGAGGAAGACCGTTCGGCTCCTGTTGATTGCCTTCCGCATTTTTTCTCTTTTTTTCTGCCACCACCCCGATCACTGGCATATTTTAACCAGTCCTTGATAACATTTTCTATTCTGTCATCCGTTTCCTGTCTTGTTAAAATATTTTTGCGAACTGCACCTGAAATTACAAGCACAGTTAAGTATACGTTGAAGAATAGTTTCATAAATATGTCCAAATATATCATCAAATTGTAAATGAATTCAGTCAATGATATCTGTTTTGAAGTCAATTTCTCTTACTTGTGTAAAGTTAATGGTAACCTGGTACTGTTACAAAATAACAAGGTACCGAGATTGCAGTTAATTTAAATTCTGCAAATGGCCATTTCGACAATTTATGTCTCATCAGTGCAGATAACATCAAAATTCATAGTTTGTTACAAAATTGTTAAATTCGTGTTTTGCTTACTAACCGGACATTAAACAAGCGTATAGGTACTGTCATAGACATTGGCCACAGTAAATATGATAACTATGTATGTGTCATTTCTCATTTGTTGAAGGTGTCACAGTGTTATGATTTTTTTCCATGATTTTTTTTTACAATAATTAATTTCAGGATATTGAAAAAAAATGTTTTGTTTCTGAACTGACATTAATTATAAACTTGCATTTAACCACTGCACACGTCAATAATATTTCAAACGCATGTTTATCTCCCTTTCCTCTCCAGTTCAGTTGTACCGCCAATTCGGTTTTCATAATGCATTTCATTATTCTTCTCGTACATTCTTTCACGTTTTCACCACCAATAGTCCCAAGATAATTAATCTGGAAAAACAAAGATTTCTTACAGATTAAGGAAGGAACACAAAATTAATATGGTTATTCTTTAAAAACTCTTCAATAAATCAGACAATATGGAACAAAATATCATATTTAAAGGTGATCCATATTGTGGAGTATTGACATTTGATTAACCGGCAAATTGTCTTCTAATGAATTTATTATTTTGTCAACTTTTCTTTTGACTCTCCAGTAAGACATTTTATTGAGTCTGATGTGAGAATGTGTTTTTTTTTCTGGAAAAAAAAAATAATAATGTGAACTTCGCGGTAACATTTTAAATGTATTCATTATAAATTCATGATAAGCCAGTATGTTATTTACTATACTAACAAGTTGTATAACTGATCAAGTTACTCATGCGTTTGACCTAGTACATGCATGTCTATGTGATAAGACAAAATTGGTCAGGCCGCATGTGTTACAATTAATCAATTGTTCACACAAGTTATTTAGATTAATTATAACAAACACTGGTCTATGGCTTAATTAATGGTATTTTTTAAATTTGTAGATAAAAATACATATAATAGATTGTTAATTTTATCTTTATTTAACGACAAAGAAATAATCTGCTATAGCTTTTTTAAAATTGTATTTATTCATCAATAAAACAAACGCTCGGTCGAACTCTAGTATGCATAAAAGTAAAATTGCAAAGGAAATATCTGTGCGAGATATCGACCGAAACTACAATAAAGTAAACGGGGAAAAAATCCGTATGTATTATTTCGCAGATAAACAAAACATTCAAATGTAAATATGGAGTTTCCCACGTGACTTGTATAACCAATATGGTTTGTCTTGAATTCGCACAAAACCTGCAATGCTGGTAACATAATATCAAACAATTGTATTTATGCAAAATATTATCAAATCGACATTTTAACAAAAACTTTAGAACAATTAATGGGCGACCAAGTAACGACGCCGGGCAGACGACACGTGGCCGACGGTTGGCCCATAGTCGGATCACAACGTTAGCTAATTGGCTACCCATCTCACCATCAAAAAGCTTACGTCGTGCCAACATTGGGCCAACGATATCAACCCAACGGTTGGGTTGCTCACGTTGGCCCAGCGTTGGGCGAACGTTGGCATGCCAACCACGACGTTCGACCAACCATGCCGACCATGTACCAACGTCGGATCAACGTCTTGTTGCTGACTGGGAGATTTGTGTCATATGAACGCTGTATTGAAGTAATGTGATGTCGAATGGCGTGTTGGACAATACTGATGAGAGGAAAAAAAACGACCTACCGACCCATTGGAGAAATGGGGGGAGGGGGGGTGAACATATCATTTTTAAGGGTTGTCCAGTTCTAAATCTGCAAAATATTATCCTATCTCTGGTAATAAATCTAAATATTTTTCAAATTCAATTAGTGGTTGGTTGGTTTTATGGTGTTTAACGCCACTTTCAATAATATTTCAGATATATCGTGGCGGTCAGTTTTATTGGGGGAGGAAACCGGATTACTCGGAGAAAACCACCGACATGCCGCAAGTCACTGACAAACTGTATCACATAATGTTGTGTCTTCGACCTGAGCGGGATTCGAACTCACAACATCAGTGGCGATATACACCGATTACATAGGTAGATGTAAATTTATCTACCATACAATCATGGCCACGGCGGCCCCTCAAATTCAAATTTTATATATTTCAAAATATATATTCAAATTTTCTTGAATTAAACCATGAAGAGAAACTGACAAAAATACTTAACCCGTCAACACTCGAACAAATTAGGACTGTTACGTCTTTCATCAGACAGTCATTAGAACTGAGAGAGGGAGACTCATCAGTCATAATTGCAGTTCATGTTATTGTTTTTTTATGTACTCATGTATACTTTATTTGTCTTGTCTGTACATGTATACAAGGATTTATATAATATATAAATCCTTGATGTATATTATGTAAATTGTAATGATAAAACCCAAATAGGTTACTTGTGTGCATTAATAAAATAAAATATATAAATTACATGATAAGCCTTAATGACGAATTATATATATATGACCGCCAGTTTTGTTGAAATTGATCAAATAACTTTCGTTTCAAACTACATTATGTAATACCTAACCATTTTGTGCTAGTTAGTTTTGTGACAACCATAAATTACAATAATCACATGTACAATTATCGAGAGTATTTTTACCCATTTGGACATATGACTGTTCTGTGAAAATTTTAAAAACACAATTTAATATAAAATGTGAGATATTATATTTTCTTTTAATCATGTGCATGTGTGGCAAAATCAGCTGATCGCTACTGTTTACAAAAAATATTTATGCCAGGTAAAATCCATTTGTCACAATATATATTTAAACTACTAAGTACAGAACTAACTCGCGGGATTACTAGCTTTTCTGGTAGTAAATATGTATTAAAATACCTAATAATTAAGTATGGAAAAAAACAGTGTGTACTATATAACTTTTAATTATCAAATCGTTGAATTTCCGTAGTGTATGCTATTATTTGACAGTGTAAACCTACAGTCATGTGATCAATAATCTGTTCTAAAACGAAATAACTGCAATATTGTTGGAAGTGGCGTTAAACACCATAACCCTACACTCATTTTCACATAACCATGAAATTCAATGTCATCGGATTTTAAGTGCCCCAGTTATGCTAGATTTTGTTTCATCTCCCTGAAAATTATGCTTGATTGGTTCTTTGAGATCAAACGTTTAAAATAAAACCCACTTCAAAGTGGATTAGTCTCAAAATTCCAACTGACGAGTGCTAAATATCACAGAACAGACAAAATAATCTATGTCACAACTTAATGGTACTGTTTTTATCTATATAAAAGCAAATGCTATTCTGATGATACAAAGTAGCTGAAAGCAGGCAAACATCTATGGAACCAAACATTTTCAGTCAACAATCTCTCTTTTTCAAGTGACATTTTGTTTTACAATATTGATCCTTTAAAAATTGTCGCATCATCCCATGTAATTTACGAGTCCAGGACCGTTGGACCTTACCATTTTATTCAGGTACAACATATATATATTCTTTTCTCTTTAATTTAATCATTAAACAACTATATAACAAAGAAATGAAGCTTACCCTCACGTAACAAAGTGAAAAAAAAATTATAACACAAGCATTAGTATATTTTTAGTGCGTTAAGTTAAGAATGTAATCATACGGGACACTTGCAAACAAATGTATCAATTCTATACACATTTCCAGTGTGATATTACTCCTATTGACTACTAAAAACATGAAATATGTCAGCATAAAGTTATAAAACTTAAAAATTTCCGATAAATTGTCAAAAAGAGGCGACAATGTAATTTACGAGATGTAATCTAGAGTCGACATATCGCGTAAAAGAGGGGTATTGTATAAAGGGAGTGCAACGGACATGCCGATTCATTTTCATTCACCCTTTAGTGCAATAAGTTTCATGGCGGCATGGCTTGAAATTAAAAAAAATGACAATCTAAACTGAAACATCGAAGTCAGCTATCAGGTAAGTCATGTAATTTAAATTCCTTATATTTTGTTAACAAAAGCAATTAGCAAATTTTTTTATGTACATTTTCAAAAAAACAATATTAAAGTTTCCCTTCAATATGTTTACAATGGTGTGTCACGCTGCGATCACAAGTGATTGAAACTGTAAGTTATGTCCCGTAAATTACCGCATTTTGTCCCGTATATTACAAAATATAATTAAATGAATAAAATGTTATACAGATAAAAAAGACTACACTATTGATTCCATCAGAGCACAATGAACATGTATATATATATATAAAGCTTATTGTCCAGAAACAAATTGAAATCATCATTTACAAATAAAGACTTGTGCACATGTGGAAGAAGACGAAAATTACACGTTTCTAGTACCATTTGAAATATTTGTTATATATTTCCTGTTCAGTTATATTGCATATGATCTTAAAAATCAAATTTTCACGGAACACGTTTAAGTAGTGATACAAATAGTGCAATGAATATGAACAATAAGCAAAGACTGGCATTTCAGTTTGTTGTCCCGTAAATTACGTTCGTCCCGTAAATTACATTACTCTTTTTCAAAACCTGCATCTCTCCACTCATACTTACGGTTTGTTTTAACCAATGAAATTGATAAAGAATTTTTAATTAATGAATTTAAAAAGATTTTAGAGTTATATCAGGCATTTACTGTATTTTTTTCGGCTCAGTAATTTACAAGTCAAAAATATGTAATTTACGAGACATAGATTTTAAAATGTGCCAAGAAGTGTCATTTATTCCCAATAAAATTAACTTTCATAATATCAAATCATTAGCCATAGTACATGTATGTAATGGTGAAGAACTTTACAGATAATCACAATTAAATTTTAAAATGATTTTGGAAGAAAACATTTGCTCAAAGAAAACTTTAGCAAAATTGTTTCACGTTCCAATTGTTTATTATATTTTGTTTCTGTAACCAAATTGTTCAATGAATGAATTTTAGTTGTTGTATTTGAGATTGTTCTGTTTATTAAATTGTCTACTGACCCCACACAATGTATTTTACTTCATGAATATGTGCAAACAGGACAGGCCACCCTATCCTCGTAGATTACACTTGAATCTTCAAACATGTTTTGGTTGGAACCTATAAAATTGTTATTTCTAACTTGATGCTGCAGAAAATTTGGGGAAATGTTCCTTTGATATATATTTTTCCAATGGAAGATAAACCATATTAGCTTATAAGAAAATCAGTGCTAACACCTTAATTCTATAGTTTATGCTCAAACATAATGTGAATATCAAAATGCATGATCATAATGAAACAATTGTTTGGTTGATGTGCAATTTAAAAACAAAATGTTTACTTTTATATCGGTAACACCAATGAATTGATAGTGTAAGGTGGTGACCTATATTTGTTAATTCAGATAGTGTTAGTGTAAGCGTACTTTCGTTCCGGTGTATAGAATGTCCGGGTACGTAAATACCCTAGTATATTTCTACCTTGCACTAGTGTGTTTATTCGGTTTAGTCTCACCTAGCCTACATTTGAAAATTTCAGTGTCTCACTTGGCCTACAATAAATTCTTACCTGAGTCATACCTGATTGATTTTATTGCTATAGATTGTTGTTTTAGCACTCAAGTTGAGGCCCCTTAGAGGTAGTTATTTTATATAGGGTACAGAAATAAATAATTATTTATATGTTTGTTTGTTTGTTTGTTTTTTTGTATCCGTACTATTTTAACATTTAATCAATAAGTAATTATGTTTTTATAAAATACTAAATTAGTGATGTATGCTTTATGTTTGTTTGTTTTGTTTTGTATGGGTATTTTGTTGTTGTTGTTGTATGTTGTGGGTTTTTTGTAAGCCAGGGACATATAGTTTTTATACACCTTTGTGAAGCATAAACATATATTATTTTTGAAAATGTTATAGATAATGAGCTATTTAATTCCTTTTTAGATGTATTGTAATCTTTGTAAAGAATGAAATAAAGAGTCATTGATATCTAGTATTTTACCATAGAAATAAGATATTTGTGTGGATATTTTTTCAATGACGGATAATTGTATTTGTATGTTTTGTTGTCGTTTGTGTTTCTAAGTCAATTTCTTAGTCACAAAAAAGTGTGCACTCGACACGCATCCGCAAGTGATAAAGTTTACCAGTTGTTTGCCCATGGTCGGTGGTTCTCTCCGGGTACTCCGGCTTCCCCCACCACTATAAATGGTCGCCATGATATAGCTGAAATATTGCTGAAAGTGGCGTTAAACACAAAAAAATTCAAATTCATTCTTAGTCACAAGAAATAACAAATAATAAGACGAGATATACAAGATACATGTTTTACTTATAGCATATCTTGTCAGCATAATAAATATACATGTAATTGATATAACATATTTGGTCAGTTTTATCACAGTTAATCACATTTCAGAGCTGAAGCACAATATACCGGTATTTGAATGTCAGTCTAAATGCAAAAGATAGGAAGCGGCATCTGCATACTCCAGAACACCAAAGAGTCCGTTCCTTAATTGATTTTTGAGAGCTTGAAGTCTGGAATCAAGTTTCCGGTACTTTTTCCTTCTTGGACACCGTTTACCACCAGCTTGCAGTTGAATAATCTTTGCTTCATTTACTGCTTGTTCTTTCTGTAGAAGTTTTACCATAACAAAGATGTTGGGATGTGAACGCTGGCATGCTGTGTTGACTTTACTATGCCATCCCTCGATATGGTTAGTTGTTCTTGCTCCGTCGTTGTCAAACTGGTTCCAACCTTGAATACTACCTTCTACCCAGGTTTCTGTAACATAATCCTTGAACTTGGTTGTTTGAATACTGTTGTCATCGTTGTCTGCAAGGGCATTTAACCAAACGTTATCTACTTGTTGGGCTGGTACTAAGGGTAGAACAGCAGCTCGTCGCACTAGTTTCTGTGTATGTGGGTCTTGTCGGTATTGGACTGTAAGGCCACAAGCTTGTACCTTTCTCCAGATGCACTGCGTAAAATGGAAGAAACAGCCAAGAAGGGTTGACATAGGGAACACTTCTGTTACGGCATATCTTGCAGCTACTTCAAAGTCGAGCATGACTGTGTCTGGGTTCAAAACAAAGTCCCTTTCAGCTATAGAATCTTTCAGCAGTGTGAAAAATCGTATGTATGTTCTTTGAGTCTTGTTAGGGAGAAGAGCAAATACGAGTGGAAACAGTTGTCCGCCCACATCAGCATGGATAGTGTAGAGCTGGTAAAATAGTCCTGTACAGGCATAAAATGTTCCATCACCATATAATACTGGAGCTGAACTCAATTTCTGGAGATTGTCATCTGTAGCAAATACAAGTAGTCTGGCTCCCAGGTTGTCAGTGTCGTCACACAACAGGAAACGGTCTCCAGCTGAGGATTCACTCCATGGCCCATCAGGATTGATGTCATTCTGTGTCACTGGCAGCTTTGGTAGTTGTTTGGCTCGGTTTCTATACAAAGATGATCTACAGCTGTAAAGCATAGGAACTTGTCTGATCATGTCAACCACATCTTCATTGCATTCCCTGTTGCGTACTTGTCCAAGCATTTCATCATAAATGGCGGGAACTGGGCTAACTTCATCTCGACAACGTTTTTTCACTGACACGATGAATGCATCAGCAGCAAGACCAAATTGGTTGGCAGGATAGTTGTGCTGTGGGTCTCCATTGGCAACAGGAATGTTGTCTAAAGTTATTATAGTAGCAGGACACTGACGGTCAACACATCGCCAATAACATCTCTCATGACGTCTAGTTTTTATGGAAAACTTATAGCCAGCATGTAGTAAATAGTAGCCACCTCTGCCATTCTCTAAAATGTCCTTATATCATATTTTGTTTTTAATGTTGTTTTTATAATCAAATTTAGTTTTCTTTAAATTTGTTTGAAACATCACTCAAATGTTAAGATCAGAAGAAGAAAAAGAAACCATTTACTTTCAACTATTCATTGAATACAAATATATTGTGTTACCATTTCTAGAGGAGCTATTCAACAGGATACTAGCGTCTGGATATTTTCCGAAATCTTGGGCACTTGCAGTACTGGTTCCAGTTTTTAGAAAAGGTGACCCATCAGACCCAGGGAACTATCGTGGAATTAGTTTGGTCAGTAATTTAGCAAAAGTATTTACATCGATTTTAAACACCAGGCTGTTAAGATGGTCCGATGCTAATGACATAATCACTGATNTTTTGTNGTCATGGTACAGACGGCATATTTAACGAACTATTCATTGAATACAAATATATTTTGTTACCATTTCTAGAGGAGCTATTCAACAGGATACTAGCGTCTGGATATTTTCCGAAATCTTGAGCACTTGCAGTACTGGTTCCAGTTTTTAGAAAAGGTGACCCATCAGACCCAGGGAACTATCGTGGAATTAGTTTGGTCAGTAATTTAGCAAAAGTATTTACATCGATTTTAAACACCAGGCTGTTAAGATGGTCCGATGCTAATGACATAATCACTGATGCGCAGTTCGGATTTCGCCCAGGTTGTAGCACTACTGATGCGATCTATTGTTTGATGACAATTATTAAAAAGGCACTGTTCAGTAAAAATCGAATTTATTGCTGTTTCGTGGACTACAAGCAGGCATTTGACTCCGTATCCAGACTCCATTTATGGTTGAAATTGTCAAAGGTTGGCATAACGGGCAAATTTTTGACAGTATTAAAATCAATGCATACCACTGTTAAAAGTATGTGTAAAAATCGATGGATTTTATTCCGAGCAGTTTAAGAGTTCAGTTGGCCTTATGCAAGGGGAAGTCCTTTCTCCTATACTTTTTTCCTTGTATGTCAATGACTTTGAAATGGAATTTTTGTGTAAGGGCAATTTACCCTATGAAGTACAAGAGTTATCATTGTTTGTGCTTATGTACGCCGATGACATGATTTTATTTTCTGAGTCGACTAAAGGTTTGCAAGATATGTTAGATACACTTTTATTATATACCTGTAAATGGGGTTTGACTGTAAACATTGCCAAAACTAAAATTATGGTATTTAGAAACGGAGGTTTCGTGAGAGAGGAAGAAAAGTGGTATTATGATGGTAATGTTATTGACATAGGTGATGAATTTTGTTACCTTGGTGTACTCTTAAGTTATAACGGCAAATTTGCTAAATCTCAGAAACATTTAGCTGAGCAGGGTAGAAAGGCAGTATTTGTTTAAAGTCGAAGGTTTCATCTTTCTATTTGAATATTTTTACATATTTGAATTTGTTTGATACATATATAAGTAGCATTTTATGTTATGGTAGTGAGATTTGGGGATTTCATAAAGCTCCAAATATTGAAAAAATACAGTTAGATTTTTGCAAAAATCTGTTGGGTGTCAAACAGTGTACAACAAATATAATGGTTTATTATGAACTTGGCCGATTTCCATTAATTTATCTTAGAATGTACAAAATAGTAAAGTACTGGTTTAAAATATTATCTATAGACAATTGTATTCTGAAAAACTGTTATATGGAACAATTACAGACATTTTGTGAAAATAAGAACAGTTGGATTTACCAACTTAAACAATTATTGTTTAGATTAGGTTTGAATGATATGTGGTATAATCAAGACAATTTGATTGTGGATAATAA
>MJUT01008818.1:152034-178533 GCA_002080005.1 Gigantidas platifrons | reverse complement strand
CCCCCCCCCTTAAATACGTGTATTAAACATAACGTATTTAAGGGAAAAAATAAATTGAGTGAAATTCAACTTTGTAGAAAAAGGGGGGTCAACCGGGAAAAGGTGGGTCCAGAATACACGTATTTAAGGATTTTTTTTTAATGAAATTCAACTTTGTGGGAAAAGGGGGGGGGCAACCGGGAAAAAGGGTGGGGGGTCCAGACGTCGAGTGCCTGTGAGCTAGCTCCAGCATGTTGATGTTGAACAATCTGGTCAAAAAGAACTTATAAGACAGACAAGGCCAAAAGAAAAAGAACAAATAACGATCACAAAACATCGTAGAAAAAAAATAATCGAACAACATGAACGAAACCCACTAAAAACCGTGGGTGAACTCAGGTGCTCCGTAAATATATATAGGCAGTTCCTGGGAAAATATGACAGTTTGTAGAGGTGTGAAATTGGACACTTGCTATATTTAAAAGTTTTGGAGCAGATCATTGGTAAAAAGTCATATTGAATTGGTGATGTCGAATGTATAAAATATCTTATATGACAAAATAAAATGTCAGTGTTTATAGGATAATACAAGATGTGTCCACATTAGGAAGGTTTAATGTTGTACACGGACCAGTCACCTGTAACATAGAACTTAACTAGAATCATTAGGAAGGCTTAATGTTGTACATGGACCAGTCACCTGTAACATAGAACTTAAATAGAATCATTATATGTGTGCTCCATGTATCCATGTTATGTTAAAATTTTTATTTTGACACAGATATGATCTTATCATGTTTAGCATGACAAGAACACCATTTAAACCTGTTTTATTTGTCATTTTTGTATTTTGATAAAACAAAAAAGTGTATTAATTCTTTAGAAAATCAATTATGATATAAGGGTTCTGTCAAAATATTATTGCAAAATGTGACTTTCTTGGTTAGGTGGGAGAGACAGTAGTAGTAGTCACTAAAGTGTAAAATGTAGGCGCATGTATTAACAGGAGCAGTGAGTGAGGTAGTGAATCTTTGTTTAACGCCAAAATGAGCAGTTTGTTTTCAAGAGAAAAGGTTCAAAAACATACAACACCTTTTTTGACTCTTGTTTCTTATGTATCCGTCCCATCAACAAAAAAAAACATCAATTCGTTAGATAACCATCCAATGAACATTCCTACAAAATTTGGTTCCAAATGACCTAGTGGTTTCAGAAAAGATGATAAAAACAGTCATTTTGACACATTTGGGAATCTTATTTCTTTTGTGTATTTTCGATCTTGAAGGACCATCCAATGAACATTCATAGCAAGTTTGATTCTAATTGTCCCTGTGGTTTCAGAGAAGAAGATTGAAATGTAAGAGTGTACAGACGAAGTACGATGACGGATGCTAAGTGATAGAAATGCCTCACATGACCGTTTTGGTCAAGAAGAGTTTGAAGATACCAAAGGGGTAATCAGAATCCGTATATCGAAGAAGAACAGGCAACACAATGACCAAAATAAAAAGTACAAAAGGACAAACAACGGTCTACAAAACATACATATAAAACTAAACTTCGAGTAACACGAACCCCACTAAAATCCGGTGCTCCGAAAGGGTAAGTAGTTCCTACTCCACTAGTGGCGCCCGTCGCGTTAATCTAGTTACAAATTCGGTGATAAGTCATGAATGAGGAAAGGACCAGGAAGTGTTTACGACAAGTGGAACATATCCGTGGTCATTTGCGATACAGATATTCCATAACGGTCAACCAAGTCATGGTGGCGACCGTAAGACCTTCGAAGTGATGACTTCAACTTAGCCAAGAGGAACCCTTGGTTCAGTAGCAAGCTCTGGAGTACCGTATCAATTGAAAGATATATAGTCCATATGCTGCTGTAATGTTGCTACATATGAATGGAAAGTTCACAATGGGGAAAATTGAAATTATCTCTTATTGTCATAAAGTTTCGTTCTTAAACAGTCCCTCTCTGTCAATTTCGAGGTGTAGGTCAAGGACAAGGTATGAAGCAGACCTATATGTATCTGTGGTATCCTTTATTTCAAGCTCAATGGGATAGATGCGCTCAACGAAATCACCAAACCTAGAATCTTTTAGTGAAAGGACATCATCTATACAGCGGAACGTGATATTAAAGGATCGGGCTGGCATCTTTTCGTTTTTCTTGAGAAGTCCCTGTATGAAGTCTGCCTCATACGAATAAAGAAACAAGTCGGCGAGAAGACGAGCACAGTTTGTACCCATAGGTATGCCGACTGTTTGTTGAAAACACGTCCACCAAAGTTAATAAATATGTTGTCAATCAAAAAAACTCGAGCATGTTGATGAGATCAGTTTCAGAGAACTTTTTGGTAGAATCAGAGTAGTTTTTTTTTACACAAGAAGATCTGTCCCTTCCTAGCACAAGGTATTTGGATCTACGTTGGCCATTCTTTTTTATGAAACACAGTTGGACCAACTCCCTTAATTTGTCCTTCAGCTTAGAGAGGGGAAGAGTTGTGTAGAGGGTAGAGAAGTCAAACGTTTTAATGCTATTGCAGAAGGAGAGGGACGTAGATTGTGAGATGAAAACTAAGTAGTCAAGTAGTCACCTTTGACACACATAGCTATACAGCTCCGCGTTAGAAATGTTAGTATGCAATGTGTGTTCTTGGCACGATATAGCTGAGTACTTGCTCACTTGGCAACCACTCGCTCACTATTACCCGTATATGGGTGCAACATTGGAAGATGTGTTTTTAACTTCAACGTTGTTGTTTTCAACGGGACTCTCCATCAGTAACATTCCTGTTTTTTATTTATTTAATCGCATCGGTAGTGTAATGATTAGCGTGCTCATCTCGGGTGCTATAGATCGTGGGTTCGAGCCCCGATCAGGCACAACGAAAGACTATAAAATTGGTATTGGTTGCTTCTCCACTAAGCATACAGCATTAAGGAGAAAGGGCTAGGGCTGCTTGGCTCGGAATCAGGATAATGTGTTCGGGTGGGGACCCATGTCTATCCATGAACTGTTGTTTCATTGAGCTAGCACTATAAAAGCAGTCCAACTAAGCAGACCACATCGTTATCTCATTGAATACTAACATGTTCTCGCCATGATATAGCTGAAAAATTACCGAGGGTGCGTTAAGCAACAAACACTCATATTTTTCTATTTTCTGATTATAGTAGATTTGTATTAAGAAAGACAAATGTGTATTTCATAGCTTCTGTCCATTCAACTTCAAATTGAGATCATTAGAACTTCATTCATGGATGCTTTTTACTGCTATGCTATGCATGTGTTTACATATGTTGTGTTATGCTATGCATGTGTTTACATATGTTGTGCTATGTTATGTTGCAAGACAAATTTGAAGATACTAATCCTTAAATCAAAGAAGGGCAAACAACATAATGGTCTACAAAACACCACACAGAAAACTAAAGATTGAGCAATACTAACACCACTGAAACCAGGGGGGAACTCAGGTGCTCCGGATGGGTAAGCATTTCCTGCTCAATTAGTAGCACCCATCGTGTTCCTCTAGTTACAAAGCGAGTGATAAGTCATGAATGAGGAAAGGAACTGGAAGTGGAGCATATCCGTGGTCTTTTGTGACACAGATATTCCGTAACGGTCAACCATGTCATGGTGGCGAGGTAAACCTTTTGAAGTAATGACTTAACCAATGAGAACCCTTGGTTCAGAAGCTTCCTCGTTAGCAGTAAGCCTCTACCAAGGAAATCCGGATATGAACCACATGCCCTGGAATACCGATGTCATATAGTATTTTGAACCCCGTGGTATGTTGACACCGGGGTCAATTTTCATCCATGATATATTGAACCCCCTAATTGAAAAAAAACACCCCTGGTATGATAAATTAAACCCCTTCATTTCTAATCAAGAGATATACCATGTACCATGGGTAGGATGTCAAAATAACATAGGCATAGGCATAGTCTATATCGAACCTTTGGTATTTTGACCCCCTACTCATTGTATGTTGAACCCCTTACCCATGATATATCGAACCTCATACCCATAGTATATCGAGTTCCCTGTCTATGATATTTTGACCTCCCCTATCAATGGTATATCGAAGACTCTATATAGCTACCAATGGTATGTCAAGCCCCCTGCCTATGGTATTTTGAGCCCCTACCCATGGCATATCCAACTCCTACCCATGGTATATTGAACCCCCTGCCTATGGTATTTTGACCCCCACCCATGAGATATCGAATCCTGGCTATTGTATTTTGACCTCCCTACCCTTGGTATATCGAACTCTCTACCCTTGGTATAGCGAAACCCCTGCCTATGGTATTTTGACACCCTTGCCCATGGTATACCAAATATCCTACCCATGGTATTTTGAACCCCCTTCTCATGGTATTGTGAGTCTCCTACCCATGGAAAATCGAATCCCCTACTCATGGTATATCGAGCCCCCTACCAATGGTATATCGAACCCCCTACCCATGGTATATCGATCCTCCTGTCTATGGCATTTTGACCCCCACCCATGAGATATCGAACCCTGGATATTGTATTTTGACCTCCCTACCCATGGTATATCGAACCCTATACCCATGGTCGGCGAAACCCCTGCCTATGGTATTTTGAACCCCCTACCCATGGTATTGTGACTGAGTCTCCTACCCATGGAATATCGAATCCCCTACTCATGGTATGTAAATTAAGGTAATACTGATCACAGTCACAGATATGATAAAAAAAGAGTAAAATATGTTATGTTGACCACAGTCACAGATATGGTAAAAAAAAATGTAAAATATGTTATATTGATCACAGTCACAGATATGGTTTAAAATAATGTAAAATATGTTATGCTGATCACAGTCACAGATATGGTTTAAAAAAAATGTAAAATATGTTATGCTGATCACAGTCGCAGATATGGTTTAAAAAAATGTAAAATATGTTATGCTGATCACAGTCACAGATATGGTTTAAAAAAAATGTAAAATATGTTATGCTGATCACAGTCACAGATATGGTCAAACAAATTGTAAAATATGTTATGCTGATCACAGTCACAGATATGGTAAAAAAAATGTAAAATATGTTATGCTGATCACAGTCACAGATATGATAAACAAAAATGTATAGCATAATATACAAATATAAATATTTTCACTTTAATTTCTCATGATTTTTTGAAAGTTGCTCAGAGCTGATACTGTTAACTTATCAAAAATTAGATTTTTTTTAAAAGATGAAATGAAATGGAAAAGAAATAGCCCATCTAATTTGAACACATAATATAGGTATGACAATGAAGTAACTTTCTTTTTTTTAATTTGACTTTTGGTTTCTATTGAAATATGAACACAAAAGCAATTACACTTTTAACTGGCACCATTTTTGTTCTGGGATTTTTCACTGAGTTTAATAGTTAGCCTTGACGCCCTCGAGCAAAAAAACAAACAAACAAAAAAAATGTTAGTTTCCTATTTCAACATTTTTAACAATGACTAGAAATGCATGCTTATCATGACAAATTATATTGTCCAGGTCAAACAGATTGTCTACATTAAAGGTTTCAGCAATGTCTGTAAAAGTAATACTATCTGCCCATGAATGTCCATCAAGATTACCGGTATCATGTTCTTGAACAGGTGACGACACAATTGGTATATGTAGTCCACTATTATGTTTCACACCCACTTGGTCCCCAGCATTTAAACCATCACTTAACCAATCAGCTGGTGATGCTATTATTTCTACTTCTACAGCTACCATTTATTGACCTACTTCAATAGTTTGAAGATTATGTCAAGGGAATTGCGTTGCGAAAAAGGAAAAAAAAAGTAATAAAAAGAAAATAAGTTTAAAAATATGTACAAAAAAGGGGAGTGAATTTAGAGATCAGATGATCAGGTAATGGCAGCCCTGAAGGACTCGATCGAGTCACTCAGCTCTTCAGTCTGAGGTAGGCTGTTCTTAATTTTTTTTTTTTTTTTTGACAAATCTGCAGTCATGTGATCAAAAATATAGCTTAAAATAATTTTTATGAGGGCAAATATCATCTATTTCTGGATATGATTTATTATAAAATATAGTAAAAGCGAAACGATCCGAGGAGAGTGTGAATATGAGAGAAACGACTCTTGGGACGAACGGCATTCGGGGTGAAACGACCGGGATTCTCACGGCTTACGGCAATATTTCATTTTCTTTTGCTAAAGAATCGAAAAGAAGAAGGAATGGCTGTTTGCATATATCAACATTATTATTATTATTATTATTATTATTATAAATAATTAAAAAAAAATGATAATAACAAAAATTTTCTAACCTGCGACCTTCCCTCTACCAAATTTTAAATGCGACTGACAATTGTTCTTGTTTATATAGATCGAATGCGGACGTATTAGAAGACACCTATAAAAAAAAGAGGATGGAATCCATTACGCAACGTCGGTAAAGGAATTGTGTGCTTCTTGAAAGTTTTATTGGATGATTTTCTATACAATTCTGAAAAATATAATTACAAATGGCATACCAAAATGACCACTACACATTAACATCTCAGAAGAGTTTATAAGTGTATCGTATCGTCGCTCCAGTCAAATTATATTGACACTTAAAGTTCACTCGACCCAACTGTCATTCAGCTATCCCGATATAATTTTTCAAAATATTTTCTTGTTTGCGAGATTGCATCGGTGTAGAAAGATATATTTGCAGTAAAATCATTCATTTATAGATTTTCAATCCCACGAGATCGATGAAAGCAACTGTTTCATGATAATTTATTTAATTCCAAAGAGAGCAAATCACTAAAAGTTAAATCGCCATTGTTTTTTAAGGTCGTCGATTAAATTATCAAAAGTTACAATTCACAGGGCGCTTCACCGTGCAGTAGCAGTGACAAAACCAAAACTGGGAATTTAACGCAATCGAAATAATTTTGAATTGATTGAACTTTAGTGTTTTCCTCTCTTTGGAAATAAATAAATTATCATGCAACACGGATGATTTGCTTCCATCGATCTCGTGGGATTGAAGGTCTACAAATGAATGATTTTACTACAAATATATCTTTCTACACCGATGCAATCTCGCATTAACAAGAAAATATTTTGAAAAATTATATTGGGATAGCTGAATGACAGTTGGGTCGAGTGAACTTTAAGTGTCAATATAATTTGACTGGAGCGACGATACGATACACTTATAAACTCTTCTGAGATGTTAATGTGTAGTGGTCATTTTGGTATGCCACTTGTAATTAGTTTTTACAGAATTATAGAGAAAATCATCAAATAAATCTTTCAAGAAACACACAATTACTTTACCGACGTCGCGTAATGGATTCCATCCTCTTTTTTATGGGTGTCTTCTAATACGTCCGCGTTCGATCTATATAAGCAAGAACAATTGTCAGTCGTAGTTGAAATTCGGTAGAGAGAAGGTCGCAGGTTAGAAAAAATATTGCTATTATCATTTTTTTTTAAATTATTATTATTATTTATAATAATAATAATAATAATGTTGATATATGCAAACACCCATACCTTCTTCCTTTCGATTCTTGAAATAAAAAAAAAAATGAAATATTACCGTAAGGCATGAAAATCCCGGTCGTTTCACCCGAATGCTCATCGTCCCAAGAGTCGTGTCGCTCATATTCCCATTATTCTCGAATCGTTTCGCACCTATATTTTATAATAAATCGTATCCAGAAATTTATATTTTCCCTCATAAATATAGATCACATTTCAGTTTTATTTTTTATCACATGACTGCACATTTGTAAAACAATAGCATACAATACGGAAATTCAATATGTCCATCAACGATTCGGTACTTAAAAGTTATTGTTAGTTTCCGCCAAGTTTTTCTTCTGCCAAATTTCAAATCATTTTTTGTTTTGTAAACGATTTAATCCATTTCTTTGAAATCGAGTGCATGCAAAAATGATAATTTTGAATTTAATGTTGGAGCCTTTAGTTTAGAAGCTAGAAATATAAGGTTAGTCAATAGAATTCGAATTACATCTGACCTGTGAATGTGATTGAGGAATCCAAATGATAATTTTAGAAAATGAACCGCCATGCCAAATGTCATTCATTTTTAAATTTGGGTGAAAATCCACCAATTTCATGTATTTCAGACATTTTTACATAGACTGTTAAGGGTTCGTCGCCTCATATTTTTATTTTGTTCAGGGACCTCGAATATTTCATGTTTGTCATTAATTTTTATTTCATTTAATTTAATTCAGCTTGATTTGAATGTATCATTTCCAATTTTAATACATATTTAATACTAGCAGAAAAGCTAGTTTATATATACCTAGTAATTTAAATATATATGGTGACAAATGGATTTTACCTGACATAAATCTTTTTTGTAAGCAGTAACCAACATGTTGTATAAATTTATGTTCTTAAAATATTCACAGAACAGCCATATGTTCAAATGAGTAACTTTGTCAAAAATATTCTCACTACGGGTCTCAGTATTTGTGGATATAATTGTCCCCAGACGCTTTGTCGAAGGGGACTATAGAAATGGGTGTCGTCCGTCTCTCCGTCCGTCCATGTGTTTGGTTTCCAGATGATAACTTGTGAATGAAAAGTCAGATTGAAGCTAGGTATGGCATGTAAGTGTATCTTATGAATATCTAGGTCAAGTTCGATAATGACAATTTTTCTACAAATCTTACCAGAGTTACATCCCTTTTTATACTTCGTCCGTGTGTCCCGAATTGGTTTCCAGATGATAACTTGTGAATGAAAAGTCAGATTGAAGCTAGGTGTGGCATGTAAGTGTATCTGATGAATACCTAGTTCAAGTTCGATAATGACAATTTCTTGACAATTTTTACTAGAGTTGTGCCCCTTTTTATACCTCAAAATTGCTAAATATTTGGTTTCCAGATGATAACTTGGGAACAAATTGTCAGATTGAAACTAGGTTTTGTATGTAAGTGTATCTCATGAATATCTAGGTCAAGTTCGATAGCGATCATTTTTCTACAAATCTTAACAGAGTTACATCCCTTTTTATACTTCAAAATTGCTAATTTTTTGGTTTCCAAATTATAACTTGTGAACAAAAAGTCAGATTGAAACTAGGTTTGGTATGTAAGTGTATCTCATGAATATCTAGGTTAAGTTCGATAATGATGATTTTTTGACAAATCTAACCAGAGTTACTCCCCTTTTTTTTTACTTCAAAATGGTCCTTGGGTGGTTCCCTTTCAGAATTATTTAAGTCAGGTGAGGGATACAGGATCACCTGAACCTCTAGTTTACAGTAGTTTCAAAATGTAATCTTACCATATAACCTTGGCGTCTGGCGGGGGACCAGTGGCCAACGGCCTTTTAATTTATACTAGTTTTAAATGGCTGTCACAAAACTAATCAAGACAAAATGAAAAAAGTTTTGAAACAAATGTTATGTGATCAGTTATAACGAAACTGGCAGTCAAATATATAAATAATTGTTCAAAAGGTTTATCAAAGAAATTATATAAGAATAAAATTTGAATTTGAAAAATATTTAGATTTATTAATATCAGATATAGATAGGATAACATTTTGCAGATTTAGAACTGGACCACCCTTAAAAATATGTGTGTTTTCTGCACCCGCCCTCCATTTCTCCAATGGGTCAGTATGTAGTTGGTTTTTTTTCTTCTTCTAAAAGTGCTTGTCCAATGCACCATTCAGCACCACATTTACTGCAGTACCTTCTCAGGATACAAAGAACATGTACAATAACTTGTTACTGATTTCAGATCTCAAATGACTTGATATGTATTTAATTTGCTAGTTCATATTTCATATTGTATAATTAAATTTGTTAGTTTAATGACTTATTCAATTTGTTAATTTTTTTAATCTAAATCTATTGGGTTTATTTTTCAGGTTGAAATCTTTTCTTACTATAGTTGATACATAAACCGCCAAGACGAAGTACCCACAAGCCTACGCTGTCCCTCCGCAGAGTCGGGTTGCGAAGATGCCAGCTCTAACCAGGGAAAATTTAGCTGTCAAATGTCGACAAAACTGGATGGTTAAATATCCCATTGATACCTACAGCAATGGTGCAACATACTTAGATGACAATTTAACAAGCCTTAACTGGCTTCAGAATCCAAACATCATGAAGAATACATCACCAACACCACCTCCAAGTCCAATAACTTTTGGATTTTATGCTAACAATGAGATCAAAAACATGTACTACAGATTAGCTGATCCTAGTTGGCAGGTACACAAAAATGTAGATACAATATTTAGTGGTACATTTTTTTACTGAATTATGTTTTATAAATGCATGTATGTTTTAGCCTTCTGAAATATAAATACCGGAAGTATAAATTTATTTCTAAATTATCATGATTATTGTCAACTTTGAATGTATATATTTCAAGGTTATTGATCACTTTCAGTAAAATTCAGTCTAAGCAAAAGAAAATGAAAGAATTTGTTAATTGCAAAAAATAATGGTAACAATCATCTCTGATCTTTTTTCTATATTAACATAGTTGCATAACATATTAAAAGAAAGAGTTTTATCTTGTTGCATGTGTACATCAAATATAGAAATTAATTCTCAAATACTCAACAAACAAAACGTAACTTACATACAATGTGCAATGCGTACATCTACCTTGATACACATGACAGGAGTGAGGAGTGAGTGAATGTACTTTGTAATTTAACGCCACACGACCAATTTGTCAGCTATATCATGGAAGGAACAAGTTACACGTCAATGAGAGGATGATGGCTGCTTTGTACTTGTAGTAGACTAATATATGGATTTTTATAGAGCGAGCTTACAGAAACAATAGTTTGTGGGTAGACATGTCGCTCCAATTGGACACAATATCCTAATTCTGAGCCAAACAGTCTCTGCTTTTACTCCTTCATACTCAACTGGGGCTTGAACCCACAATCTACTACCCTCGAGGTGAGCACACTAACCATTACACCACCATTGCTGTGGCATGACAGGAAAAATGTTCCAAGCTCAGAGTTCAGGTAACATCCTTGTATGTTAAAAAAATACAAAATGTACACCAAATTTATTAGAAAAGCATAAAAATATGGCTACATTTGTCCTTTATTTTATTTATGTTTTAAGAGAAATATTAATGTAAATATTTTATTTTTCAGAACTCAATCGGACACAATCTGTCTCTGAACAAATATTTCCAGAAAGTTCCAAGACAAACAGACGAGTCGGGTAAAGGTGGATTGAGGAGAATAAATCCAGATTATAATAACATGATAAATAAGGATGTGTCCAAGAAACGGCACAATAGTCGGGAGGGTTCAGCTCCACCTCCAATAAAGAAGATTAAGAAAGAGCAGGAGAAGGATTATGTTTCAAGTTGTAACAATAAATCTTCCAGAAATGAAAGTGTAGTACATTTTAGTAATGAAGAACATGAGTCATTAAAAGGTGATTTCAATTGGACTTCTATATTACATCAAGATATTGAAATTGAAGGGATTAAAATTAAAACTAAGGACTTATTAGATGGACTAGATTCATTAAGTTCAGTGCCATCAGATACTATGAGTCCACAATCTGATACTACGAGTCCACAATCTGATACTATGAGTCCGCAATCTTCCGAGTGTAGTTCTGACAATTTCAGTTTAGAGGATTTATTTGCACAAACTGACCTCTCACAAGATATACCATTTGATTTGACCTCAAATAATCCACTAGTGCCATTAGATACTATGAGTACGCAATCTTCCGACTGTAGTTCTGACAATTTCAGCATAGAGGATTTATTTGCACAAACTGACCTCTCACAAGATGTACCATTTGATTATACCTCAAATGATCCTCTAGTTTTGACACTTAATGGTTCTTACCTGTCACCACCAACTGATTGGTTGATTGAGGGTTTAAATGCAGGGGAGCAAGTGGATGTGAAACATAATAGTGGACTACATAAGCCAATTGTGTCGTCACCTGTTCAAGAACATGATAATCTTGATGAACATTCATGGGCAGACAGTATTACATTTACAGACATTTCTGAAGCCTTTAATGTAGACAATCTGTTTGACCTGGACAATATTCCCTGTCCTAAATTGTCATGATAAGCATGCATTTCTAGTCATAGTTAAAAATGTTGAAATAGGAAACTAAAAATTAGGTTTTTTTTGCTCAAAGCTAACTATTAAACTCAGTGAAAAATTCCAGAAAAAAAATGGTGCCAGTTAAAAGTGTAATTGCTTTTGTGTTCACAATTCAGTAGAAACCAAAAGTCAAATTAAAAAAAAAAGAAAGTTACTTCAGTGACATACCTATATTATGTGTTCAAATTAGATGGTATAAATGTAAGTGAAGTGCTATTTCTTTTTCATTTCATTTCATCTTTCAAAAAATTTATCTACCGGGTAATTTATTAAGTTAACAGTATCAACTCTAAACAACTTTAAAAAAAATCATGTGAAATTAAAGTGAAAATAGTTATATACTCTACATTTTTACCATATTTGTGACTGTGATCAATATAACATATTTTACTTCTTTTTTTTTTTTATCATATGATCTGTGACTGTGATCAATATAACATATTTTACATTTTTTTCACCATATCTGTGACTGTGATCAATATAACATATTTTACATTTTTTTTTTACCATATCTGTGATTGTGATCAAGAAAACCAAGTGCTATTTAACATTATCTGTGATATTAAGAAAAAAATATGAAATGAAAAAAAAATGAATGAAAACATGATTTTATTCATCATGTCTAAATGCAATTCTTATTTTTCCAATAATGGTTTTAAAATTAAGTGGCCACCTGGTTTATTTATTATTTTTTTTTAAATAATCAGATTTATGCCACTATTTTTTTTTTATACAAGATTATGATATTAAAAATGAAGAAACAATATTTGCAAGATTTTTGATTGTTTTAAAACATTCCAGTATTTTAAATAATTTGTTATAAGATATATATTTATTTATTGGGATATTTTTTTCCCTGTATTTGTACAATACATAATTTTATTTTTTGTTAAAAATGATGAAAAAAAACCAATAAAGTTTTAAAAGCTTATGATGTCTTCCAATTTATTTAACAATATTCAGGGTTAGGGCTTATGGTATTTAACGCCACTTTCAACAATATTTCAATTATATCATGGTTGTCAGTTTTATTTGTAGAGGAAATCGGAGTACCCGGAGAAAACGACCGACTTTCTGCAAGTCACTGACAAACTTTATCACATAATGTTGTATCAAGTACACCTCAACTGACAGGAATTTGAACTCGCAACATTAGTGGTGATGGGCACTGATTGCACAGGTAGTTGTAAATCCAAATAGCATACAATTACGACCACAACAGTCTCCAAGATATTCAGAGAATTTATATGAACTTTTTGCTCGAGTCTTAAGCATGTGACCTGAATTGCAACATTCCAGCAGCACCTGTATATGGAGTAATGAGTTCGATATACCATGGGTGGGGGTGAAAATACCATAGGCAGGGGGTTTCTTATACCATGGATAGGGAGTACAATATACCATGGGTAGAAGGTTCGATATACCATGAATAGGGGGTTCAATATACCATGGGTAGAGGGTTTGATATTACATGGGAAGGGGGGTCAAAATACCATAGGCAGGAGGTTTGATATATCATCGGAAGGGGGTTTGATATACCATGAGTAGAGGGTTCAATATACCATGGGTAGGGGTCCGATATACCATGAGTAGGTGGGTCAATATACAATGGATAGAGGGGTCGATACACCATGGGTAGGTGGTCAAAATACTGTAGACGGGGAATGATATACCATGTGTAGGGGTTTGATATACCATGGGTAGGGGGTTCAAAATACGATTGGTAGAGGGTTCGATATACCATGGGTAGGGGGTCAAAATACCATAGGCAGGGGGTTTGACAAACGTTCAATAATTATTTCCCTTGACAAGCACATGACCTGTCAACAAAAGGTTACAAACCAAGAATGTGTATAAATACATACAAGGTAGATATTAGCAAACATACTACACCTTTTATCATGCTTTGCATGATTTATTTTGTCATCATTTGCAAGAAAACAAAAAAACAATTCACAGCCACAGGAAAAATTATTTTGGTTTTTTAAATCCCCAGTTTCGGTTTTGTCACTGCTAGCTGCTTGCAATTATTGAGTTTCGATTTTTAAATTTATAACAGTCCATGACAGAAGGGGTATGGGTAGCATAAGAAATTCTCGTAATAGATTCTGAAATGTACTGATGTAGCGTGAACTCAGTATCACACTTTTCATGTATAGGGGAGATATGTGTAACTTCAGACAGATCCATATAGCATATTAGTATTTTAATCACGGATCCACAAGGGCTTGTATACACTGTAGCCTATATCTGTGCAACCTTGATTCTGCATGTCATCATGACGATTCAAGCAATTTACACTCAGTCTTGATAAAAAAATCTTTGTTCTTAATTTCGAAAGTGTAGTCTGTTAAATTTTAGACCCCATATACACAAGGACTTCCACTGTACAAAGTTGAATAGCTATTTCACAAGGAAATTTCATGTAAAATCTAGCTGGACATTGAGAACCTATGTGGAATTTCAGACCTCATAGACACTTTGTTTATACAAATCAAAATCTTCTTCATATCACAATGATGCTGCACAAAAATATTGCAGTTTTCTGAGAAGAGGTGTTATGGCGTTTAATACCACTTTCAATAATATTTCATTTATATCGTGGTCGTCAGTGTTATTGGTGTAGGAAACCAGAGTACCCACAGAAAAAAAACCAATCGACCTGACAAACTTGATCACATAATGTTGTATTGAGTTCACCTCTCGATTCAAACTAACACTTTTAGTGGTGATGGTCACTGATTGCATATACAAGTAGTTGTAAATCTAACTACTATACGATAATGACCACGACGGTCCCCCCCTGAGAAGATTTTTTAAAAACGGTTTACTTAATTTTAGCCTTTTATGCCACTTCCCATATTTCTACTCTTCCTAATGATGGTCCATTCCACGTATGGTTTCATTTGGTTCATCAGTAATGCCAGAAAAGATTAACATTTCAAAACGTCAACATTGAGATTGCTTACCAAGTGATACAAACAGCTAACTTTGGTCAGGAGAGATAAAAAAAAATAATTAAAAATGTAATCATTTGTTTTCAAAAACACCTGTAATTATCATGGTTTAAGTGTATCATTTAAAACAAGAACGCCATAAACAAGAACACCTGTAATTATCATGGTTTAAGTGTATCATTTAAAACAAGAACACCTGTAATTATCATGGTTTAAGTGTATCATTTAAAACAAGAACGCCATAAACAAAAACACCTGTAATTATCATGGTTTAAGTGTATCATTTAAAACAAGAACGCCATAAACAAAAACACCTGTAATTATCATGGTTTAAGTGTATCATTTAAAACAAGAACGCCATAAACGGGTCAATCTACTTCAAATAGCATACTTTCAAATATGTTAAGAGTGAACGATTGTTGTTTGATACCAAATGAGCATTTTCAGCTATATTATGGCGAGTTACATTTGATCAGATGATGATGATATCGCTTTGTACTAGACCAACACGCTTAGTTGGATCCATATAGCACAAGCTCAGTAAAACAACAGTCCTCGAGTAGGAAAGTCGTTCAACTCTGAGTGATTGTTAATTGGATCTTTATAGTACTGTGTCACTGAAAAAACAGTCCACTGGTCGACATGTTCCACTCGGACACATTATGCTGTTTCTGAGTTAAATCAGTATTCACTCTTACTCCATAAAGATTAGTGGAGAAGCAGCAATTACCAATTTTATAGTCTTTGATTTGACTCGACAAAGGCTTGAATCCATGATCTACCACGTTGGAGGCGAGCACGTCAACCATTACATCAACGATGTAGTTGATAACAGGAGGATGATGGAACAGTGTATCCCTATAATGTCTCCTCAGTACCACCGTTTCATTAACATTATAGTGTAGAAGATGTGCAGTTTGGATACTTAAAACAAGTCTTAAGAAAGGAATGTTTATTAAAAATATTCAGTAGTACAAAAATGAAATAAAGATGTATTATCAACAAAGACAAGTGAAGCAGAGTAGTATTAACTAAAAAATATTTTTTCTTCTTCTTCTAATCCCAATTAAACTGCTCATTAGTCACCAGATAATCACACACAATACCAGCATATATTGAAAATTTGTTTACTACGATTAATGTTTCCAAGAATGTATATACAATGTATCAAAGAGAGAAATCTTATATTTGAGAAAAGATAGATTTTCTAATACTGCATATGAGCAATTGTAAAAATTAATAAATATTAACAAAATATACAAACTACATATGGAGTAACAATATATGTTGCATACAATTTTGTATCACTGTTTTAAACTTTCTGCTTTCATTTCGTATCTGTACTCATTGATGATAAAAAATCTAAAATTTTCAGAATTTCGGAAGTGTAAACACATACCCATTACATACATAGTGTGGTGGTAGAAGATTTTGTATCACGTCAAGCCTGTTGTGTGAACCAGTATCACTATGAGTCGCGATAGCAACAAGTTGTGATGCGGTTAGTTTATGCAACAGGCAAGACCTGATATAAAGTCTTGTACCAACACACTATGTATGTAATAAGTTTATCTACCATTTCAATAGAGACAAATTTTAAACAAATAACAAGGGTTGAATAAAACTTTGTACAATAATCTCAGGGAGACTACATTGTGTACGTACATATGACGTAACATTATTTTATCCGTTCATTCACCAATGTCAGGTTACTGTGTTATGTCTCACATTCCAATGATATGACGTCATGTCTAAGTAGTTCGGCAGAGAATGTCTCGTGCAATGTCGCACCATTCTTTTATCACCACAGTTTGGTGATACAACATCTTGTATCAGACAGACGACTTTTATTAATTTCAAAGGAAAACGTACATAATGTTAGAAAAAAGGTAAATAATTTAAGCATATTACGCAACTTTGACTTTGAATTATTTTGATACATGTTGTATTAAAATTTTATAACCAGCTAAAGTATCACCTACAGGTCTAGTGGTAAAATCAGGTTAGTTGACAGGTATGACATTTGACAACAACAAACAATGAAGGTGTGTACTGTTTGAAGAAAATAATTGTATCTACTGAAAGTAATGTCTTGATGACTAATAATGTGCTATTTTAGAACTACAGTGTAACCTGTCTAAACCGAACCCTTTTCAGACTGAAGGATTTGTTTGGTTTATGCAGGTGTTCAGTTTACACAGGATCAAAATGCATTGAAACTGATATGAATGGACTTCAGAAGATATCTGGTTTAGACAGGTTTCTGGTTTGTTCAGGGTTCGGTTTTTACAGGTTTCACTGTAATACAATCTTCATTCACCAAGTAATAATTAGGATTTCAAATCAATAATAGAGCAATCACATCCAATAGTAGTTTTTCGAGATTAATGTACAAAATAATTGTAACCATGGAAATGCAATATTATTATCATTGTAAAAATATGAAATATCAGTACAACTTAAATTGAGACTCAAATCCACACTAAGCTTAACAATATTTTACAAAATAATTTTATCATATATTCAAACAAATCTACAAACTACTGTGAATTTACTTTTATTTTGAATCTCAGTTTTTTCTTTGGATTTCGCTGGTTCAATCAAATCACAAATTTAAGTGCACAATGGAAGGCATAAATAACCAAAGTATCAAAACCATGAATGTTAAACACCAACAATCCAATCAATCAAAAACCAGGAAAATCAATCAATATCTGCTTCTGCCTGCCAAGCCAAGAAATTTGTATTTTTGAATATACCAAGCAAACCAAATACAATTGAATTTATTGGGAGATTTGTCTTTTTTTTGTAGAAAACATATTTTTTGGATTTGTCAAAAAGTTAATTTTGGGATATTATTCAAACAGACCACAACTAAATTGATTTTTGCAGTTCATAAAATATTCATGGCAGGTCATATAAATTATGACATATCTATATCAATATAAGTATATACAAAGAATACAAGGATTTATTTAAAAAAATATATATATCTCCACTGTGTAATTTCTCAACTAATTGTTTTAGCTCCAAAATATTATTATCTGTTCAGAACAGATTTATGTGAAATTTTCTTTTAAAGATTTACAAAATATATGAAAATTTTAGCAATATGTGCACAGAAAAAAATTCAAATTAGAATAAAAATGAAATTTCTTAATGAAATAAAATCAAATTTTTAATTATGACCAGTCCAAGCCCAGTCTGTTGGTTATTTCTTATTTCATATACTGGTACAATAAACTGCAAGTATATTTTTATTTCAAACAATTTTTGGGAGTTTCATGAAAAAAAAATGCATATAAAACAGCAAGTATATTTTTATTTCAAACAATTTTTGGGAGTTTCATGAAAAAAATGCATATAAATAATTCTATTAAAAGTTCTTTATTTAAGCTCTGAATAATATTTGTCTTTTGTCTTTTCCTTATGTAAATCAAACACTAAATCAATTAAAGAGTTGTTATGTATTAGTCTGTCTCAGATCTTAAGCTAGTCTGTCTCAGATCTTAAGCTTTATTCTTTCCCCATTCATGTGCCTTGCAGTGTTCAACCATCTGAAAAATAACAGAAAAATAATTAATAAATAATTCATGGAAGCCATACTGTGTTGTGAGTTTTAACATAGGTTGGCAGGATATTAGTAAATTTATAACTTGCTATATTCTGACGAGAAAAGAGCATGATAGATGATGATAATAGATATTGATTAATTGTATATGCTAAACAGTATGAGATCTATGAACCAAATGGTTTATTTCACTTTTCCATCAAGCTTGAAGTTTTTAAGAAAAAGTTTTTTTGTTTTTCCATGTCTGGGTTTCTGATCAATGACAAAAGAAAACTAAAAAAAACAGACTTAGTAGAGTGTCATATAAGGAAGGTTTCTAACAAGGAAGAATCCTGTCACAGATGCTCCTTCTCATAAGAAAATGGTTATTTAAAATTTCAAATAGCATGCTAGTCTCTATTTTTGAATAGAACGAAAATAACATGGACCATCCAAGTAACATTTCAGCCAAATTTGGTCATTTTCATTGAATTCTGTATACTGGTATACAAATACAGCAGAACAACCCTCTGCCAGTTGATTTTGAAAAACAAGGTGGGAAGATGTCTACTTTCTAAAGTCAATATTAAAATTATTCTCACAAAAGAAAGTCTGGGGCAATAAATTCAACTCATTAAGCATGCACCAATATTCTTTTCAGGAGCAGAAATAAAAACAAAGAACGTACTCCACATTCCTTGGCATTTTTCATACTATCACACCAGTAGGAAGGTCCATAGCTACATTTCTTCTGACCTAGGTTGTTCATCGCTGGTCTGAAGTAGAGTTTACTGTCTAAGATTTGTTGATGTTCCAATAAGACATTCTTGATTTCCTCCTTGTGCTGTTTTCTGTTGATTTTTGTAGATGTACAAATACCAAGTTCCTGGTGACACAAAGGATATATTTAAATGATTAATATTTACCTTGACCTAAAGAATATCTAAATGTATCTTTCATTTTGGGATGTGGTTGTCCATCTATCTATGCATTCAGTGCCTATCACCACTAAAGTTGTGAGTTCGAATACCGCTTCATGACGAGGTGTACTCAATACAACATTATGTGATACAGTTCATCAGTGACTTGTGGCAGGTCTGTGGTTTTCTCAGGGTACTATAGTTTCCTCCACTAATAAAACTGACGTCCACGATATAACTGAAATATTGAGTGGTGTATAACAAAAAAACCATCCCACACACAATTACTGACACAATATTAAAAGTTGTGGATACATTTAACAAGAGTTATCTCCCATTTCATGTATTTTTGACACATGTTCAGTCAGGCAGTAATAGAAATATTTAAATTCGTATATATTTATTCATCATGGTTTGTCAAATTATTTTCTCAGCATAAAAAAGATAGACATGTATATATCAATATAGATATAGGGGCCCCAGGTGGCTCAATGAGTTAGGTCGTTGTAGGGCCCGAGTGGCTCAATGAGTTAGGTCGTTGTAGGCCCCGGGTGGCTCAATGAGTTAGGTCATTGTAGGGTCCGGGTGGCTCAATGAGTTAGGTCGTTGTAGGCCCCGAGTGGCTCAATGAGTTAGGTCCTTGTAGGGCCCAAGTGGCTCAATGAGTTAGGTCGTTGTAGGGCCCGAGTGGCTCAATGAGTTAGGTCGTTGTAGGGCCCGAGTGGCTCAATGAGTTAGGTCGTTGTAGGGCCCGAGTGGCTCAATGAGTTAGGTCGTTGTAGGGCCCGAGTGGCTCAATGAGTTAGGTCGTTGATATCTAACAACTCATACAAGCCTATCACCAATACGGCGTGGGTTCGCGCCCGGCTTTGTAAATTATGAAAAAGGGTGCACTCGACTTGCAGCCGCAAGTGATAAAGTTTACCAGTTGCTTGGCCATGGTCGGTGGTTCTCTCTGGGTACTCCGGCTTCCTTCACCACTAAAATTGGTCGCCATGATATAGCTGAAATATTGTTGAAAGTGGCGTTAAAACACCAAAAAATCAAATAAAATCAATCAATATAGAGATATATATATATATATTTATATGAAGATGGGTAGCACCATCGAAAGCTCTGAGTACCCAAAAAGTCCATTTTCTCTTATTCAATAATTTATTTGCTCCTATTAATATTTTTTTTAATGAAATTTATTTGATTTAATGGAAAGACTAAGACAATTTTAGCCTATAAACAGGGCACTCCTAACAATTTTAGCCTATAAACAGGGCACTCCTAACAATTTTAGCCTATAAACAGGGCACTCCTAACAATTTCTTCTTCATCAAATTATAATCTTTTACTGTCTGTTGACTTACAGCACAAAACTTGTCTATTATCTATTTTTTATTACATTATTGACAATCAAGAGTTTTTTTGCTTTGTTTATGGACTTACCGTACAAACTTGTTTTGGGTTTAAATCTTGTTGTAACATCTTGACAATCTCTGGTCCAAAGGCAATAACTAGTCCCTGACACTGAAAAACAAGTCATATAAATCATTACTAATTGTTAACTTGGTATATAACCCAATAAACAAGTCATATTACTAATTACTAGTCACATTACTAATTGTTAACTAGGTATATAACCCAAGAAACACGTCATATAAATCATCACTAATTGTTAACTAGGTATATAACCCAATAAACAAGTCATATAAATCATTACTAATTGTTAACTAGGTATATAACCCAATAAACCAGTCATATAAATCATTACTAATTGTTAACTAGGTATATAACCCAAGAAACACATCATATAAATCATTACTAATTGTTAACTAGGTATATAACCCAATAAACAAGTCATATAAATCATCACTAATTGTTAACTAGGTATATAACCCAATAAACAAGTCATATAAATCATTACTAATTGTTAACTAGGTATATAACCCAAGAAACACGTCATATTAATCATTACTAATTGTTAACTAGGTATATAACCCAATAAACAAGTCATATAAATCATTACTAATTGCTAACTAGGTATATAACCCAATAAACAAGTCATATAAATCATTACTAATTGCTAACTATAAAATCATTTCTTCCAGTAGAAGCTGAGATAACTGTTACGAAAGTTTTCATTACGGCAAACATGAAAAATTCTAAGTCGCACTGTAAACAGGAAGTAGATGAGGGGTAAACCTGGAAAGGGGAGACACGGTACAAGTCACCATGCCAAAGCCATATATCAAATACAAAATCATTTCTTCCAGTAGAAGCCGAGATATCTGTTACGAAAGTGTGAACGGACGGACGGACAAGGTGATTGCAATATAGCCCCCTCTCTACGAGTGGGGGTATAATAAAGAATCCTGTTCATGGATAATTCTGCTTTAGTAAGTTTATAATTAGTTAACTAATTTTAGTTATGATTGATATCTAGATTGTATGTGTGATACATGGTAGTTTTGTCAGTGTAATGTTTTGTAGATCGTTGTTTGTCCTTTTCTCTGTTTTCTTTTGACCATTGTGTTCTGTCCTTCTTCGATTTACAGCTTCTGATTACCCCTTTGGTATCTTCAAACTTTTCATGACATAAGGCAATAACTAATGATATAGCCACTGTAAGTGATTGCTGTCATTAACCCTAACATTCTTCAGCAACCTTTTAAGGAAGCACAAAAAAATGTAGGCATTTTTTTAAGATTGTTTATCCTATGCTGTCTGTTGAGTATACAAACTGAATGTAGAACGAAAACTTGTAAAACTAGAATTTTTCTGATGAAGCACCAAACTTAAACCCAGATGATATCAGTTACATACTTCATCTGACATTGATGAAGGCAATTCTGTACAGGCTTTCTTTAGTAAAGACATAATAGCTGCTACTGTTTTGTTCTCCTTTAGAGCCTCAACGACATAGTTCAACACAATTTCACATACTAAACAGGTCTCTGGATTTTTGACTGGCTTTCCTGAAATAAGGAAGATAATTTATTAACTCAATGAGTTAAACTTGTACATAACCTGTAATAGCTCTACTGGTAAACACTTGTCTTGATACATGTAGCTTCAAAAGATAATATTATTAAGGAGGAGAAGGATTATTGTGTACAACGCCACTTTCAACAATATTTCAGTTATATCGTGGCGGTCAGTTTTATTGGTGGAGGAACCAGGAGTAGCCCGAGAAAACCACCGACCTGTTGCAAGTCACTGAAAAAATTTATCACATAATGTTGTATCAAGTACACCTCGGCATGAACAGGATTCGAACTCACAACTTTAGTGGTGATAGGCACTGATTGCATAGGTAGTTGTAAATACAATTACAATACTACCATACCATCACGACGCCCCCTAAATATTTTTGAGCTTTAAAAGAAAATTTACTAATACAGTAACCATTTAAAATTGATAAATTAAATACTTAAAAAATTCCCCCATGAAAAAATCTAAATATTACATTCGACTACTGTATAAGTGGTTTTTTTCGCGGGATCCAAATTTCGCGATTTTCTTCCAAATTGATGGATCTTTTTTAGCGGTACTTAATTTTCACGATCCTGAGTTTTAACCAAAATTTAATTTTTGCAGATATTAGAATTACATTATCTAAATTGGTTGACCAAATAATCAATATTGTTGTCGATAAGATTTAGTGTGTGTATACTTTTTATAAAGGTGTCATAATTATTTAATGTATAAGTAGACTGCCAGGCTGTGTTTACACAAGCTTTTAATGATTGAAATAAAAAAGAAGTAATCAAATGTATTTGTCAATTTGCATGTCAAGTCTGGAAGTTTGATTACGAGTTCATAGCTGTGAAGTATAATCCGATTAACAATAAATTATCTCATTTATGATTGTATAGCTTGGATGCTATTGCATCACTTAAATAATAAGGTATTGTTTGTTGTTCATTCATGATCATTGCCAACATATGCATTGTTTTCGGGAAGGATTCCCCCATGTTGGATATTTTAAAAGCGTCATTTCAACAACTTTAAGAATGACAGGTACCATAATATTATAATTGTTAAATATTCAGACAGTCATACTACGATAGATCTTATACAATTATTTAAGAAGAAAAAAAACTTATGTACTAAAGGGTGGAAATTTATGCGGATTCTTTTTTTTCGCTGATCGATGACTATCGTAAATAAAGCGTAAAAATTAGGTACCCGCGAAAAAAACCACTTATACGGTACTAGAAAACTATAAATATGACAAGGAATATATTATCTTTATGCTTTAAATTACAGAAAGTAATTTTGAAAAGGAACCACCCAAGGACCATACAAAGTTTGGTTTCAATTGTCAAGCAAGATGGTAGACTTCTGCAACTTCCTAAAAGGTGTCAGACAGAAAGGTCAGTACCACTTACAACACATAGGAAACATGGATGAGATTTCATTGTATATTGATCTGGGCCTGAATAAAACATTAAACAGAGTCTGCGACAAGACAGTTAGCATACGGACAACAGGAGCAGAAAAATGCCATCTTACAATTGTATTGTCCTGTACAGCCAATGGTGACATATATCTACCCATGATTATCTTTAAAAGAAAGACAGTACCCAAAGTAAAGACACCTACTGGTTTTGTGGTAACTGCCAATGATAAGGGATGGAGATATGAGCTACTAATGAAGATATTCATTACAGACATATGGATGAAAGAAGTTGGCGAACTCCCTCCTCATCATGGACTCCTTCCATTTCACTATACAGATATGGTCATGAAGGTTTTACAGCAGAGAGAAATCATGCCTGCCATCATCCCAGATGGTTTCAGGGATGGTTCTAATCAGAAAATAAAATAACTGAAAATCAATGAAAATAATTGAAGCCATTTACACCCATTTTCAAAAGGTCCTTTTTTTAACTGTTCTGGTCATGTCCTGCAACTTTCGGAATACCATATTATTGTTAGAGGAAAATAGCTGAAATCAGTTAAATAACTGAAAAAAATCATCCCTGGGTTGTACATCAATACTGCAGCCACTAGATATATCCATCAACAAACCCTTCAAGTTGACGCTGAGAAAGTGCTGGACCAGTTGGATACGTGACCAGGCAAACAATAAAGCCACCCAAATGATTAAACCACCAACTGCACAACTTGTCAAGACATCATAGATTAGGTGGAAGTGGCCTACACCGAACCAAAGCAGAGACCATCATAAATTCAGATAGCCTTCTTAGTGTATGGCATCAGTAACAACATAGAAGGTTCCGAGGAACACATGATTATCAACCCCACCGAGAAGGAAGACCACATTCCTGACATCAATGTAGATGACCTGTTTAGTGAGGAAGAAGTACAGATCGAGTTGGAAGGGTTTAACACTAACAGACAAGAGTAGACACGAAAACAGCATGCTGTCACATATTATTTCAACAGCCCTTTTAAGGGCTACCCAAATATTTCAAAAAGAATGTAAATTGTTGTTGCATTAATATAACTTTGTCTAATATGCTCATTTCCTTCCTCATTTATTATTCTTCTCTCTTTTAAATATTATTTTCTCTTTCATTTATAGTTGTTTTAATATTGAAATAGCATTCAAAATAAATTTAATCTCTTACTGTACCCCTTTAACTATATTCATATTTAGAACGCAAGTTGAGTAATAAAAACGTAGATATATACAAACTGCGCTTCTCGATTTTTGTAGTGAAAATGTTGCATTTCACAAAGTCATAAAACATTCTAATAAAAATCAATCAAAGCTTAGGTAATATTAGAACAACATTAAAGGATCTTCAGCTTGTCACTTGTCAAAGGGAAGCAATTGACCATGTAATCACTTTAACCCAATTTAATTTTCAGCGAAAAATTTTCAAACTGTAATTTTTGGTAACTTTTGTAAAAATTAGGACATGTAGGTGTTTTGACTGACCAATAATTGCAGTAATTACAGGGTACTATAGAATCAACGTACTCTTGTTAAATATGGGTTCTCCTCTCAGTAGTATACCAGATACTGCAGGTTTTGGTAGAGTTTTCTTTACAGTAGAAGTACACAATTGAAGTTTAGTGCACACTTCTTCAGGTCTAACTTCCATAATCAAAAGATGGATAATCGCAGGACCATACTGTTTAACGAAACTAATACATTCTGCACTGATGCTTGATGGCAATAAATCACATACTTTGTCCAGGGCTTGTTCTATGGCTGCCTGTAATAAGATTTTATAAGGTTATCAATCAAATTGTCCAGGACTTGTTCTACAGCGGCCTGTAATAAGATTTTATAAGGTTATCAATCAAATTGTCCAGGACTTGTTCTACAGCGGCCTGTAATAAGATTTTATAAGGTTATCAATCAAATTGTCCAGGGTTTGTTCTACAGTGGCCTGTGATAAGATTTTATAAGGTTATCAATCAAGTTGTCCAGGACTTGTTCTACAGCGGCCTGTAATAAGATTTTATAAGGTTATCAATCAAATTGTCCAGGGCTTGTTCTACAGTGGCCTGTAATAAGATTTTATAAGGTTATCAATCAAATTGTCCAGGGCTTGTTCTACTGTGGCCTGTAATAAGATTTTAGAAATAAGGTTATCAATCAAATTGTCCAGGGCTTGTTCTACAGACGCCTGTAATAAGATTTTATAAGGTTATCAATCAAATTGTCCATGACTTGTTCTACAGTGGCCTGTAATAAGATTTTATAAGGTTATCAATCAAATTGTCCAGGACTTGTTCTACAGCGGCCTGTAATAAGATTTTATAAGGTTATCAATCAAATTGTCCAGGGTTTGTTCTACAGTGGCCTGTAATAAGATTTTATAAGGTTATCAATCAAATTGTCCAGGGCTTGTTCTACAGCGGCCTGTAATAAGATTTTAAAATAAGGTTATCAATCAAATTGTCCAAGGTTTGTTCTACAGTGGCCTGTAATAAGATTTTATAAGGTTATCAATCAAATTGTCCAGGGCTTGTTCTACAG
>MJUT01008818.1:57335-77527 GCA_002080005.1 Gigantidas platifrons | reverse complement strand
TTCAATTTGTGTTTCTAAGGAATGTTATACTTTTCTTAAATGGAACTAAGTGCGAGAATGATATACACACGTTTATCGTTAATTTTATACTTATTTAAAGGAAATTCACACAAAAAGGAAAAGGTACACATTGTTGGTTACAGACAAATGATACAGAGAGGTAAACTTTAACTTAAATTAATAATGGCAATGTTCAGAAGCACAACCAGCTTATAAAGGGGTCAGATTTCTGTCATTTTGTAGGGAATCAAAATAAGATCTTTAGGCCTAGAAATAACTTTATCACGTTTTTACCAACACATACATGGTCCTTTTTTTTAGATGCTTGACCTCTGAATTATATTTTTGCTTTGTTTTGTTGATTGTTGCCAAAAGGACATTAATATCAACGTACACTATTGTTCATTACCTAAAACCTAATTAAAAGTGAACCCTGTTATACTACCAAGAACTATACATAGACCCAAACGCAAAAAATTAACCAAGTGGCTAGAGTGTAAAATGTAGGTCATGGTGATCTAGTTACTGGTGCATCCCCTTGTTCTATTCAAGATCTATCATAGCCACTAACAAAATATCATGGTTTTACAGTATGCAGAATATGGACGGGATTTGCACCGTGCTGATATCGAGCTTGAAGTAGATGATGCCAGTAAAAACTAAATCGGCATGTGCGCACGGACGAGCAAGTGTCAATCTAAATCTCCACTTTCTTGATAGGGATAAATTGCAAGTTATGTTGTGCTAAGTATAGCCTCACGATTGCTTGGACTATGTCTGATGTATTGTTAGAAATTCTCGGCATGGAATTAGTCTCCCCCTTTATTAACTTTCTGTCAACATTTTTTTTTATTATGTCATCTTTTTTCCCTTTAATTGTCGTGTTCGTGTCCATATATTCATACAATCTTATAGTAACAATAGTTTGCATATGTCGATAACATGGGAGGGTCCAGCTTTTTATGTTAGAGGGGCGTAAAAATAGTCACGGGGTCCTCAGCGAGTCCTTCGATGTGACGATTACTGGCATCATCTACTTCAAGCTAGATGTCAGCACGGTGCAAATTGCAATAGCCCAAAGGACCAAACCAATGCACTGTAAACCACAAAAATGTGTTGTTTCCCCCAGTACTACGATGTTTCATTTACATAATTGATCGATTGATTTTTGGTGTTTTAACGCCACTTTCAACAATATTTCAGCTATATCATGGCGACCAGTTTTAGTGGTGGAGGAAGCCGGAGTACCCGGAGAGAACCACCGACCATGGGCAAGCAACTGGTAAACTTTATCACTTGCGATTGCGAGTCGAGTGCACCCTGTTTAGTTCACCTGGCCAAAGGCCATGTGAGCTTTTGTAATCACTTGGCGTCCATCGTCCGTCACATTTATATCTTCTCCTCAGAAACCACTGGGCCAATTGCAACCAGCACTACTCCATGGGCTATTGTAAATTGAAAATCTATAATTTGGGGGGTTCACAGGAGTTATCGTTTGTGTATTTGTTGTTGTTGAATCTCTTGATTCTGTTGATTCATTCTGGTCTTTTGACAATTTCACTCTTTTAGGGGGTTGTAACCAAAGTCCTTCATGCTTAATCAGTTCTAAAATGAGATCGAAATCATATCAATCATAAAAAACCCAGTGACCATTCTACCCTTAAGCGCAACAGATAAACCGAGGGGATAACAATTTATATCGAAAATAGAGTTTACTGTCTTTACAGTGAAATTATTATATCCCCTAACATCTTTGTATGCCTATTAAGTTGGTGTTTTAGCATTTTTAGACATGTCATTTGGCACGTCCGATGCTCTCATTTTCATATTAATATTTTAGTTTTCTTTGTGGATCTGTCTTTAATTGTTCTGCGTCATTTGTGTGACTTTTTTTTCTTGAATTTGTCACGTTCTTTTACATGTTTTCACAATCATGCTAATATTGTTCAAACTGTTTAACATCATCGATTCACCTTCTGAAACTGGAATCGTTTCTTTACACTCTCAAAGGAATCGTTTCCAGAATAGATGTTTTATTCGACTGATCGGAAAAGAGGCGTTTCTTTGATTTTTGTAAATCACCAATTTTTCGGAAATTCACTGAAAAGATGAATCGACAAAATACGAATGTATAACAAGGACGGTACCAGATTGCAAAATAAGGGTGATAATTTAATTGTCTGTCTCATATTTTGAACATTAAAGTGATTTATGTACGACACACTCACCTCACCGTTTACAGTGTCACAGATTTCGTCCAGAAGATAGATCAACTAACCCTTTTCAAGCTATTTTGAGTTACTATGATGATTGAAATGTTCCGTGAACTGCTCAGAAAAGTCTTACATACCTTTTGTTTTCATATCAATCAGTTTGAAATGCATGTTGTCTGAACATAGCTCCGAAAGGTTGCGTTTCCTGATTCGGAAAGGAGGCAAGAACGCCGATTTAATCTGAAAGGAGTCGTTATGAATATACACCGTGGGATTAGAATCGGCATGATCGGGATCTTTTCCGAAAATTTGGAATTTGTTCAAGGTGATTGGAAGTTTTGTACGTAAAATCAAAGAAAAAAAACACAAGTGCCGATTTGTCTTTTTGAGGTGCCGAATTGTCCGGGTGCCGATTTGTCTTGGTGCCGAAATGTCTCACATAGGTGCCGAAGTGTCCTGGTGCCGATTTGTCCCGGTGCAGAAGTGTCTAGAATTCCACTAATTCAATGATTTAGTTTAACCAGCACGGTGATTAATGACAAGGTGTGTTCGGAATGAAAATATGGCTAAATATCGAAGGATGGGTACCAACTCATTTGTAAAATTATAATTTTGTAATCGAGCTTTCTCAGTACGAGATTTTCCTGCGGCAAGTTTTAAATCTGCTGTCTCATATCAAGAAAAGCACGTGAGGTTGAATCTTGCTCTTATTTAGTAGTACTATAAATGGTAAATGGGGAGCTTCCAAATGTGAAGTATTTCGTACACTGTCGGTCAGTGTCTAAATCTTGTCGTTGTCAACAGTTGTCAGTCAATCGCAGTTTTCAGAAATGTTATGGTCATTTTAGGAAACATCACATAGTTCATCAGTGCGTCGAGTAAGCGTAAAAATATTATAAAATCTGTAATGAAAGATGAAGGTCAAATTAATTGCCGTTAAATTTGATTTGATGTATGAACAAGACGAAGGTCTATTTAACCAGGAAAAACGACTCCTGTCAACACTAGTAGAAACTCGATGGACATCAATAACTGATACATAACCTTGGCTGTTGAAACACTGTGACAAGGTTCTTGATATATTTGATGAAATTTAAAACCAAACCGTCGGTAAACTCAAATGCAAAATCCTGACTTTGCTTAATTTTGAAATATTAGTGGTCGCAGTCGTTAACCCAGTTCCTACTAGGATACCCAAGACCTTTGTCCATAGAACTTCTGTCTGAAAACTGTTATCTTGTGGAAGCACACGTTCAAGCTCGAACACTAGCTACATCTTTTCTTGAGATACGAGAAAATGCCGAGGAAGCAGTTGATGGAATTTTCAATAGAGCATGTACAATCGCCAATAAGTACGAAATTACGATCAACAAACTGCGAACATCTGGACGCCAACGCCGTAGAGCAAATGCGGCAGCTGAAACTGTGGAATTTCAGGATAAGCATTTTTATCTCACTGGTTGATCACATCATCAAACATCTAAACGACAGATTTCCGGACGACATTAAGCCAATGTTTAATGGATTCTACTTGCTTCCACGGTATTCCCGGAATTTGACGGACGACATTGTAGGTTCTATTGTTGATGAATATCAAAATGACATCCCATACCCTGATGACTTACCCCTAGAAGTTCACAGGTGGAAAACCTCTATTAAGGAAATCGGATCAACATGTACGCAAAATGTGTACGATAGAACAAGCGATTACACATGATACGCAGTTTCATCCAAATATACGACAAATACTATTTCCTCTGTTAGCATTGCCTGTAAGGTCTTGCAGTGGTTGAGCTTGTATGGTTTTGAATTTACAGTCAGTTGTTGACGTCTTCTGTGGACTCAAACTTAATCTTGTAAGGTTGGCTCTCGAGTTTCGTTGACTTTTACGTAAGGTTTTTTCACCACGTTTTTCAAGTGTTTTTATCTCCATATTTATTGTTCTATCTATTTATATGAATATAGGAAGATTTATCAGTATAGCTAGGAAAAACCCGTGCTGACTGATATGTAGATGTTAAGTATATTCGTATTAGTCGGATGGCTTGCGCTAATGTCTAGTTTAGTTTATTACGAAATATAAGAAGGTTTACCAGTATAGCTCGGAAAAACCGGTGCTGACTGATATGCAGATGTTCAGTATATTCGTGTTAGGCGGATGGTTTGCGCTATTTTGCTCATTAAGGTTTTTCAATTCTAATTTTAATTAAAGACTTAACAGCCTTAAACCATTCAGAAAAAGAATAGACATATTTCTTCTCTTTCACGTTTTGCAAATTACCTGCCATAGTCTCGATGGAATTCATAAGAATTTTAACCTTGTGTTTCCAATTTGTGGATTTAGGCTGATGGCAAATAATATTTAGGGTCTTTGGCTACCACATGCTGTAGACATATTGTTGATAACATTAAGATCACCAAATACAACGTGGCCAGCAAGATAATATATGAATGGGGAACTCAGAGGGATCAGACTATCAAAAACAGTATAGCCCATGAAATTGCCACAAATCTCGCTGCAATTGAATAACTGAATCACACTCCAAATTTTTCAAATTTGGAATTTGAATATTTTCCATGTCACTGCCATTGTTCCATTAGTTCAAGAAATGCACAATTGATAGGTAATCTTAAAAAAAAATGGTTTGTGTGTCTTCAAAGATATTAACCAAATTGGTAATTCAAATATTTTGAAACCCAATTGTTGCATGTAATTGGTATTGTTCTTATGGATACAAAAATGTACAGACCGTAGGCACTTTTCCAATAAATAATAGGTCCATATATACCATGGTTGGAATTCTAATATTTATAAATATGATTGTTCCATGTCATATACAATGTTCTTCTGGTTCTAAAAATGTACAGTTGTAAAAAGTCCAAGAAATAATAAATCAGAGAGTATTCTAGGACATTTACCAAAGCTGGACATAAAATATTTTGAAGTTCAATTGTTCCAAATCACAGATATAGTTCTTCTGGTTTACTAAATGTATGGTAACTAAATATTCTTCAAAAGATAATAGGTGTCTGAGATTCTTCAAGGGTATTTACTCAAGTTGAAATTCAAATATTTTGAAATCTTACATTAACTGTTCCATAACAACGTAGATATCAAACTTAGTGCACATGACAAGTTTCTGGAATAACCTTTATCAGGTACACGCTCAAAGTCAAAAGATTAGAAAGCTGAATGATTTAAAGTTTTGGAAGCAAGAAAACCTAAGGATTTAAACAGGACAGGTAAAACCAGCTAAGGTCAACTATCCCCTATAGTTCTTCTGGTTCCCGAAATGAATGGTTGCTAGATATTTTTTCCAAAAGATACTAGTTGCGTGAAAATCTTCCAGTATACAACTACTGCTATATTATTACATCAATTTTGTCTTGGATCAATTTATGCAAAATTGTTTTTCACGAATTAATACCTGGATATCTGGATCTGTGCGACTGTAAATTTAAGTCTGTAACTTCTTTTGTCGCCTCACGTTTATATTAATAAACATGACTTATACTACCCTTGTGCAAATTAACTTTCACAAACACAAACTCTTCCTTGTAAAGATGAGTTTAGTAAAATATGAATCAATGTCAAATAGAATGACAAATGTTCCTATATATGGATATATATAAAATGTTATAAAATACTATTTATAGACACGTTATAAAATACTATGTATAGACAGATATTCCATCGGTTGTCCACTAATACATATGTATAGATGACTGGATAACAATGTAAAGTTGGGATAAATTTCTTCTCATTCCAGTTTTCCTCATTCAATCTACTTTTGAATATATTTATAGAATTGGCAGTGACAGTGTCTTCTGACAAATTATTCCAATGATCCAACAATTCGCATGGAGAAAGTATTCAAAGGTTGAGTTGTGTTACATCTCTTTTTAAAAAGTTTCAAATGATGCCCCCTAGTTTGGTTAGCTGATAGAGTAAAAATATTTTGCCACTTTATAATCACAAAAATGTTTATATTATAGAATATTTAAGAAAGAGTTCAAATTTGGAACCCATAGTTTTCTAAATTAGTATATAATAACTAATTGACATTATGTCAATTTAGATGTAGAGGTCACCAAATGCAGATTAGTTTAAACATATTTTATTAATTAACAAATATAGTACAATAAGATAAATTTCAATATGAAATAATACAAATAATTAAAGGGATTAAAAAACAAGTAATTGCAGATTGAGAAAGGAAGATGGTAAAATATATCTAGAATCAATAGAATTTGCCATCTTTGTGACTCAAATGAAATCGGTGATGAATATCATTATGTCACGTCATGCGATGCTATAAAAGATGAAAGAAAGAAATTGTTACCACACTACTGTACCTTCAATCTAAATACATACAAATGTTAACAATTATTGAATTCATGCAGTAATGTAATATTAGAAAAACTTTGTAGATTCATCAAAATTATAAATATGAAAGTCACACCTCCATGTTAGTTATTGTTGATTTAGGCTAACTTGGCTGGGCGTGGCTATCGGTAGTAGTTCAATTGGAACCTTCATTTTTAATTTAGGGTGGACAGGTAAAATAGTTTACATCTGAATTCACTGATCCATTTAATTAGAGTCAATTGACAATTATTATACCTTTTATATTCTATACTATGCAAACAACAATACTATGATTTATATTCTATACTATGAATAGCCGATTGTTGTTATTTGTACGAGAACCTGGTGTTACATATAAATAGTAGATTCGTCCAGTCATAGTTTGAAGTTCAAACAGGCCGGCCAGGTTACTTTGTAACATCAATAACTATTATACAATTGTTCACTCAGGCTTATTATTATATATGTGCTCTCTGTAAAGTCCATGTTGTTAGTTTATGGGAATAAAGCTCATTCATTGATAATTTTCATTTGAATGTTTAGTTGTCAGATCGTCATGGGATGTTTGACCAACGGACAGTTGGAGCAAAGAGACATTATTACATTTGTTATTATCTATACCGATAGGATTTATTGGTTTACTTATTTCACCATGGTGGGGTTAACTAGAGGCTTACTTGACACTGTATCACTCAGATGATTACTCATGCACTGTTCAGGTTCATGAAATTTGTAGTTTATGAGAAAAAAGTTTTTTATTCAGTATTATTCATCTTCCATAGTTATACAATGTTTTTTGGTGTTGATAAACTTAGATCTCCAATACATACAAAAAGTTAATGGTTTCAACTTTGTATGGGGCCATCAAAATACTATTCATGTACAGTTTGGATTCAATAAAGTTTCTAGTTTCTGAGAAAAAAAAAAATTTGTTTTCCCCTAGTGTTCTATGATAAAACATGGTCCAGTCATGGCAGCAATCTTGGATTTCAAATTGACTCAATAATAAAACCCCAGACATTAGCAAGACAAGAGCGCCATTCATGGAGAATTATAGCGAAGTTTGCTGTCGTATGGTTGAGTGGTTTATGATAACTATTATATAAAGGGTCAAACGAGGGACATTCCTACCATGTACATGTGGTTTCTGAGAAGAAGATATTTGAAATTTCAGCCATTTAGAAAGAATAATTGGACTTGCAGCCATGCTTAATTTCTGAATGAAATGAAAATCATATAAAATGTTGAGAACCACCTAAATCACATTTCTGCCAGGTGCAGATTCCATTTTCTCCAGAGCTCTCTCGGGAAAAGATTGAAATGTGCAAAGTTAACAGACACAAACGATGAAGGATGCAAAGTGACAATACCTTATACAGTAAAACTTGAATATAACAAACACGTTTAGAGCGAATTTATGGTTACAACGAACTAATTTCTATTCCCCGACCAACTGCTTAATAAATCTATATCAAAATGTGTGTTTATAGTGAATTCGGTTAGTACGAATTAACGGTTACAACGAACATTTTTTTTGTCACTCAAAAGTCAAATCTATATATTTTTTCCACGGATAGTACGAAGTTAAAATCTAAATGTTTTGTTACTATTGATAATCGGTATTTTTATATTGATTTGTATTTGCCATTGGCTTAAATAGTATACCTGTCGTACTTTGTTGACAAATAAAAATCAAATAAAGATGATTACTGTTTATTCTCTTAATTAGTGATCATAAAATAATTTTTAATTTTTATTGTCATAAAATTGTAAATTTAATATTGTTTGCATTTTCACAAGTCGTAAATAAACAATGGGACATTCATTAATCAATTTAACACTAATTACAGACAAGCTGTCGCCACCCCTACGATCTACTCAACACTAATTAATTTCTTAATAATAAAATCTTATGATACCGGGTCTAGTGCACAAAATGCACATTTCAAGAAATAATCTCTCATCATGCTAGGGGCCTAAAAATTGGAAAACCAAAATACACTTGTTTTTACAGGAGATTAAGTACAATTATGTTTGATAAAAAAAACCAAAAAAAACCTTTATTTCCCAATAAAAACAATCCGATTGTTGTATTCCTCTTGGCGACAAGTATCACATACGATGGTTTCAAAAGGCTGGATTTAAAAACGAACTGACAAATATCGATGATAGTGAGTCTGGTAGTGACGATGACAAGCTACCCTTATCGCGCCTCATAGACATTCGTAATACACTAGGTGAAATCGGGGTCACATTGGAGGCAGTTGTTGCTGTTGACAACAATGTAGTTGTAACTGAAACGAGGTCTGATGATGATATTGTAAACTCTCTATTAAATAAGGACACGGATGGTGAAAATTCAGAAAGTGATGACGATCCTGTACTAACTGATGTTCCGACAAATGCAGATGGTTTACTTGCACTTGACACTGTCCGCCGTAGGTTAGAAACATATGACAATGTTGATGAAATTTTTTTTAAATACTTGACAAAGATCGAACATATATTTACCAAAAAACAAAAACAGTCTACCATTCAAGATTTCTTTGCTAAAGATATTTTAGTGATTAATCATTGTGTGTAGTCCATGTATCTATGTTTGCATTTGATTGAAATAAAATGACTTGATTTGCATATGATTATATATAACGAATTCGTTTTATGTTATAACGAAGTTCGCTTTATCAATATACTGAATTACGGTTATAACGAAATAAATTTGGCTGTCCCCACAAATTCGTTATAAGCAAGTTTTACTGTATGAACCTTTGGTCCTGTTGAGCTAATACTAGTTGGTATACAAGATACAAGACCACAAAAAGAATAAAAATATAAAGTGCAGCATGTCAACCAGGGAAACTTGAATAAGTTTATGTTAAAAGCATGTGTGGACAAAGTATTCAACTTGACACAATAATGTGTTGCATACAGTTTTTGCTGGAGACAGTACTGTAATTTTGGCATTTGTCGCTGAAATTAATAACTGCCAAAATAAATAGGCTTACAGTTTGCCTGAGATAATAAAGTGATTGAGTGAGTAATTGTTAATACCAACTCAGCAATTTTTCAGCTATATCATGGCGAGAACAGGTTAATTTTCAATGAAATGATGTTGAGGTTCGCTTTGTACTAGACCAAGATGCTTAATTGGATTTTTATAGTGCTAGTTCACTGAAACAACAGTCTGCGGAAAAACATGTCGCTCCACTCTGACACATTATCCTGATTCTGAGCCAACCAAGTCTTTGCTATTTATCCCTAATGCTGCGTGCTTAGCGGAGAAGCGACAAATAGTAATTTAATAGTCTTTGGTTTGACCTGATCGGGGTTCGAACTCGAGAAGAGCCTTGGATAATATATTGACAGAAATAAATCAATATGTCAAGGGTAGAAGAAAGATATTCAAAACAGAGAGAAAAAATCTAAAACTATAATTCATAATAGTAAATAAAATATATTGACAGTTTTTCTGAATCAGTTTGAACTGAAACACAAATTATTTCAGTAATTTCAACAATTCATCGACTGAAGTTACTGGTAAAGAACAAGTATAATTTTCACAAACATATGCTGTAGCTTTGCTATCAATTTTATTTAACGTTTGTAGAATTTCTACTTTTGATTTTAGATAACTGTCATTTTGTCCATCACTGACTATAAGAACTTTATTTGGAATAAACTGACTGTTGACACAATTTATAAGACATTTGAGATCTTCTGATTCAGGGTCACCCACCAAAATTATCTGTAAAAAAGAAACATGTTACTATTAATAGAAATCTAAAACAGGATAAGATGACATTTTTCACCATTGATAAATGCTCTATAATTAAGCGATTATTTATAACTACTATAACTTTCTAAAAATAGATATTAGTACCACAGGAGAGAGATATATATACAATAACGGCAGATTTCAAGGTTGAGACAGACATTATTGCTAGTACAATGTATCACAGCAAGTCCAAAAGGACGAGCCGTGATAATGTGTATAGAGAACTTCAAAACTGACGTTATTGTTTTTATTGGTGACATCAAAATGTGTTTGATGTTGAAATGAACGATAATTTTCAATATCAGAGTCAGTTCTTGCACATGTGAGTTATGAACTAACCTAATATTTTTGTGGATCAAGGTCAGTTCAGTGATCCCAAGTTTATCAACGGCACACATCAAAGGGAAAATGTCAAATTTACAGATAACATCTAAATCTTGTAACTGTGAATTATAGAAGGAATATATTTAATCTGACCAACAAACTAAAACAGATTAAAGATATGCCCTGTATAATTTTGAATAAGAATATGTCCATTATGGTTTTATAACAAATATTTAGTACATGAAAGCTGTAGAGCAGCAATCGGAGTCCTATTCTTTTACACACTGTATTTACAATATACACAAAAGATGAAATAATAGTGAGTCAAAGGTGACGAACAGCAACTGAAGTCATATTTTTGTGCTTTATTTGTAAGAAAGGAAGATATGGACGTAAATGAGCACGAGAGATTATCCATATTGATACAAATTAAAGTAAAGAAACATGACTTTTATTGCTGTTCTATATTTCACCGTCACTTCAATAATGACCAAAACGCATACCCTAAAATCAATGTGAAACTACCCCTTAGCCTGAAGATGAGTGCTACTCGTTACTTCTGTCGTTAAACACTAAATGTTGTGATATTATTTGGTGTAGAGAATTGTATTTCCCAGATACAGAGTTATCAACAAAAAAACAAAATATGGGTAAAGTAATCTTACAAATACTGTCATCATTGTGTCCAACATCACTTAACACATATATATGACAAGTAATTTACATCATATACAATACAAACCTGTTTTGTAGTAGATTTTGAATACAACAGTCCACACACCATTTCAGGGACAGCCAGTGGAATTGTTATTAAACGTTCATTAAAGACACATAATATCTTGTTGGCTTTGTCTGCATAGTCTTGTTTATTAAGGAAGTTAGACAGCCTCAGTAAATTACTGACAGCTACAGAATTAGAACAGGGTTCTGCACCATCTTGGTCTGAAATATTTAAGTGAAAAAAATATGATACAGTCTGGCTACAGAATTATAACAGGGTTCTGCACCATCTTGGTCTGAAATATTTAAGTGAAAAAAAATTTGATGCAATCCAGCTACAGAATTATAACAAAGCTCTGGACATCCTTCTTGATCTGTGAATTAGGTGAAAAAATCATGATACAGTGTGACTTAATTATAAAACATATTGTTATGTAAAATAGAGTAGATTTATAGTAAGACATTTCAATAAAAAGATAGATATAAAAATTAAGTGTGCACGACACGTATCTGGAATAACTTTCTTCAGGTATGATCATAGTAACAATATTAGAAAGCCATATAATTTAAGAGTTTTGGGAGAAAGAAAACCAAATGGCTTAAAACATGACGGCCAAAATCCAAGTACATAATTGTATGGTTCTTTTTTATGTGCGTAATTAAAAATTTGTCTTGATTGATTGATTGGTGTTTAATGCCAACTTAAGTAGCATTTCAGCTATATTGTGGTGTGAACAAAATTTGTGTTGAAATTAAGTTTTTAACTTCAATAGCAATCGTGTATTGAGCCATGTTCTATGTCGGTACAAAATAATTTATATTTCAACAATGAAAATGTCAATCCTTTCTATCAATTATTGAAATATCACTGTCACAACAATAAATAGAGAAATCGAATATTGAGGTGGATTAGCCAATCAGATTGCAGTATTCACATCAAAGTAAATTATAATAATTTGTCTTGTTTCTCAAGGTTTTATTTTTCAAATTTTCTAACAGTTTATATTTTACATACATTGTGTAAAGAATGAAAACATAAATGTTAGCTATAGATATATCTTACTCTGACAAATAGATAGCTAAGTCTAAGTGTCATTGAAGAAGTTAAATACAAATATTAACCACATAAACAAAATTATCAAAAAGATCCCATTTAAAAAAAAAAGGAGATATCTGCTCAATAATTAAAAATAAAATGTAATCGTGTATTGCTTATTTTATTTTCTAATAAATAAGGGAGAGGGATAAGTAAAGTTCCTTACATACCAAATCCTTTCATCAGAAAATTCTTAATATATCATTAAACAACTCATTATTATGTAGTCTAAATTATTAATTTTTTTTTTTACCATTTGGAGAGACAATGATGGTCACTTTAGAAATGTAGGTGGGACATTCAGATATAACAGTGATTTAAGCTTCCACTCAAACAGTTCAGAGTTTTTTTTTCAATTTACAATGTTTGTCAAAATAAACCTTATTTGCATTATTCTTAAATGCAATTAAATGACATATTTCTAAAAAAAAAACCAGTACATTTAAAAATTAAAATCAGAGAATTTGGTAGTCTAGTTCTCATAGTCAGAAATCTTTTGAGTACTGGTTTCGTACTTTAACTCCAAAATCATCCAATCAGAATGCTTTATTTACTGGATATGACATACTGATTGGATGGTTTTTGAGTATGAGAAAAAGATTTGTACTTGAAAGTTTTATGACCATGAAGCCTGAGTTCCACCTTTTCCGTCCTAACCTTCTTTTAGTCTAAGTACAATGGTTGAATCACCATGGTGACTGTTGTAATATCCACCATCCACATTATCCCAGAATAATTCATCTTGTTTCTCTTGTAACTTTTCTGCCCAAGCTATCCACTTGTCATTAAAAGTGGCTTCATATAGATCTAACAATCCCCTCGTCATAAATGTATAGTCATCTACAAATCCTTCTATTATTTTCTCTCTGAAAAAATATACAGTATAGATTAACAAAGAATTTTATTAAGTTGATATTCAAGATGCAAGAGAGAGGATATCAGCATGGTTAATTAAGAAGATTGTTATTTGTAATTAAAAGGAGTTTGGAAAGGCAATATAATTCTGATCTTGTGAAGGGAGGTATGGTGTTTAATGCCACTTCCAACAATATTTCAGTTATATTTTGGCGGTTAGTTTTAATGGTGGAGGAAACCGCAGTATCCGGAGAAAATCGTCGATCTGCCGCAAGTCACTAACAAACTTTATCATATAATGTTATATCGAGTACAACTTGCCATGAGCGGAATTCGAACTCACAACGTTAATGGTGATAGGCACTGATTGCGTAAGTAGTAGTTAATCCAATTATCATATGATCACGACCATGATGGCTCTGATCCTGTAAGAATATATACAGACAAAGAATGAATACAAATAACCTATGATATAACTATACATATCACCACATGATATACAATTTGTTTTATAAAAGACCTAGATACAAAGAAGTTATGCAAGGTTCAAAGAGCATGCATTAAGTACAAAATTAATTGTTCATCTATGTTCAAAACAATGAAATATTCCATTATAAATTGGATTTAAACAGAAAAACACACAAGTGTATATTAAGTCACAAATAAATACACCTCAGTAATGTCATAATTAAACTACCCACCATTGCACAGTGATATCATAGGAGAAGCTATATAACAGTAAAAAACACAAATACACACCCTTTATACTGTCAATGGATTTCATTTTCATTTGCCTCAAAACCAGAAAGAAAAGTTCACCGGAGGATCAGTTTTCTTCCTGTTTCTAAAGCTTGTACAAACAAAATTTATATTTGCCGACAATGTATGTATATTGTTTATTTATTAATTTAATACAACATCAATTTTATTAACTCATTTATCTATATATATTTACTAATGTCCGATGATTCAAAGATGGTGTAATAAATATTTCACACATTATTTCTAAATTCAAAGAAAGCTTGTGTTCAGAAAAAGAATTTCATTTAAAATCTTGTACAAGTTTTCATATTTTATTAAAAACAATGTCTTTTTTGTTGTGTTGTTTTGTATATTATGATGGCACATGATTTTTCCGTTCTCTTACGTTGTCCTGTATCAAACTTGTGTATTTACTGCACATAACTTTATGAAGGCTACTCATTTGACAGATTAAATCATAGGAATGGAGATGGTCCAAATTTGTTCTGGATCAAGATACATTTTTCAAGCAATGTTGAGTCTGAGCTAATAATAAAATTTGTTCACGCCACGATATAGCTGAAATATTGCATTAAGTTGGCTTTAAACACCAACCAATCAATCAAACAATGTTGTCATACTGACTCCCTGATAGAACAATATAAAACAAATCACACGACTCTCTGCTCTCATTTTGGTATAATTGATTGCTACCACATGGAGATGTACATATCAAAATTGTTGCTGAATTTTTTTTCCCATCATTTTACAGCCATTTATAATGAGATTAGAAAAAGAAAATGTCTTTGTGAAAGATCCATTTCTTAATTAGTCTATGTTACTTGTATTAACTTTTTCAAACTTTTTCCACAAACTACCGGGTATACTGGTCTTTTTAAACACAGACAATAAAGAGTGAGTGAGTGATTGTTGTTTAATGCCAATTCAGCAATTTTTCAGCTATATCATGGCAAGAAGAAGTTAATTTTCAATGAGATGATGATGAGGTCCGCTTTGTTCTAGACCAATAAGCTCAGTTGGATATTCATAATGCTAGCTCACTAAAACAACAGTCCGCGGGTAGACATATAGCTCCACTTGGACACATTATTCTGATTCCGAGCCAACCAATCTTTGCTCTTTCTCTTTAATGCTGCGTGCTTAGCGAAGAAGCAACAAATACCAATTTTATAGTCTTTGGTTTGAGCCGCTAACCATTACGCCACCGATGTGGTTCAGACAATAAAGAAATCTGATATATACATATACAGATATAATGTATTACCCATATTATCAAAATTCTATTTGTGTGCACAAAAATACATTTGATGAAAATCAGTAACACACCAAAGGTGTGAAAGCCGAGTTGTGAACATGTGGATGGACAATGTGACCTTGACCTTAGACCTACAAACCTCAATATCAATAGGCTTCCTCCTCTCACCATCAGACATGTGTGTACCAAGATTCATTTATATCCGACATTTCGTTCTTAAGATATCGTGCAGAAACAAAAAAAAGTATCTAATTTTTGTTCTATTTTTAGAAGTTGTGACCTTGACCTTTATCCTACAAACCTCAATATCAATAGGCTTCCTCCTCTCACCATCAGGAATGTGTGTACCAAGTTTCATTTAGATCCAACATTTCGTTCTTAAGATATTATACGGAAATAAAAAAAGTATCAAATTTTTGTTCTATTTTTAGAAGTTGTGACCTTGACCTTTGTCCTACAAACCTCAATATCAATAGGCTTCCTCCTCTCACCATCAGGCATATGTGTACCAAGTTTCATTTAGATTCTACATTTTGTTCTTAAGATATCATGCAGAAACGAAAAAATTATCAAATTTTTGTTCTATTTTTAGAAGTTGTGACCTTGACCTTTGTCCTACGATCCTATATATCAATAGGCTTCATCCTCTCACCGCCTGGCATGTGTGTACCAAGTTTCATTTAGATCAGACATTTCATTCTTAAGATATTGTGCAGAAACGATTGCGATGCCCGGACGCCACTCATCATATTATAAGCCAAGTTCGACTTCGTCGCAACTCGGCTAAAAAAAAATGATGGTATCAAAGTTTGTATGAAACATATGTTTTCCATACTAACCCCTGTACTATACCTTCACCACTGTCAGAATAACAGCTTCGAAATAAAATATTAGAGTCGGTATTATACAGATGTTCTTGTACAAATGAAGCAGCTTGTTCTGCCTTGTTAATATAACCTTTATCTCCCATCACAGATCCTGCTTTAGACAGTCCAGAGATCATAAGTCCTAAAAATATACACAATACATGTATTTATACATTAGTGTTTCAACTCTCAATGTTTTTATTCCTTTGTAAAATTTAATAAAAAAAGATTTTATAACAATCAATAAGTCATGATGTCACAATCCAAACTGCTAAATGGTATGGATGGCAACAATACATATCAAGACAATTTGTCATAGTATTAGTAAACTTCAGTTATTTCCAGATTAGGTTCTAGTTCTCATCTTAGAATAACAATCATTTATTTTAGCTATGTCATTTTAAAAATAAAAATAGGCATGGATGTAAATGAACATGTCGAGACTATCTAACATTACACTAAGTGCGTTTTTATTGCTTTTATTTTTGTTATTTCAGTACAGTCAAGCATTGTAATTGTGATTGTGGCAAAATGATTGATTGCTGTTTTAACATCACCTCAGCCATTATAATCAAAACGATAACAAGTTAACCAAAAAAAGGCAAACAAGTAGCATAGAGATGGGGTAGTAAATGAGTGTGAGGCGAGATTGTCATTAAAAAAAGAAGAAATAATGGATAGGGTCAGATAATTTGGCTCAGCAAAGGGCCATCAACAACCACTCTTAAACTGTTGCCCATCAACAACCACTCTTAAACTGTTGCCCATCAACAACCACTCTTAAACTGTTGCCCATCAACAACCACTCTTAAACTGTTTCCCATCAAGAGTATTTACATCCAAGGAGTGTGGTATTCTCCATACAGTAGGCACTCATGGAAGGCCAGAGGGTGTTTTGTGTATTTGATTGGTCCTTCACAACTAGCAGACATCTATAACCGAGGGGTTGTAACTGTTTTTGTTTTTCTTGGGTTTGTTTTATGGTGTTTAATGCCACTTTCAACAATAATTCAGTTAAATCATGGCAGTCATTTTCATTGGTGGAGGAAACCGCAGTACCTGGAGAAAACCACTGACCTGTCGCAAATCACTGACAAACTTCATCACATAAATGTTGTATCGAGCATACCTCGCCTGAGTGGGGTTCAATCTCACAACATTCGTGGTGATAGGCATTGATTGCACAGGTAGTTATAAAACCATTATAACTACCATACGACCACGACTGACCCAACAAATAAATTTGTAACTGCAGTGGAGAAATTAGGTCCTAATTCTGTCACCTGTCTGCCAATAATGCATAAAAGTTGGAAAAGGCCATTACCTTGGATGGACATGTGGAAGCCTTTAAAAAGTCAATCAATTACAAGAGTTAAAAATGATGCATAGTAGGTTATAGGATGGAATGTTGTAAAGATTGGTTAAATTCCATCATTTAGGAGTAACAATAGTATGAAAATGACAGAAGACCTACATTCCTTTGTATGATTCATACTTTTGAGCTTCCTCAATTTTATAAAAATATAGAAATTCCACATGAGGTACTCTCAAAATCTGGCAGGACGTGATGAAAAATTCCAACAAATATGCAATATGATTTTATACTTGAGGTCATGATGTAAACCAGAGGCTCCCAGAAGCCTGTAATCGCTCACCTGGATCAAAGCAGCTTTCAGTAACAACGCAACTGCACTCTGGTGGCCATCTTGGTGGTAGAGCGCGACTGCCGGAGACAATTTTGGAAAAGGACCATTCAATGACTATTCCATCAAAGTTTGGTTCTAATTGAGCTACTGGTTCCAGACAAGATGGTTTTTATGTGAATTTCCCATAGGGTCCTATGTTAAACTAAGTTCAGCTGTGCTGCCATCTTGGTCAGAGGGCGAGACCACCAGACACAATTTTGGAAGAGGACCATCCAATGACTATTTCATCAAAATTTAGTTCTTATTGAGCAAATGGTTTCAGACAAGAAGATTTTTATGGGAATTTCCCATAGGGTCCTATGTTAAATTAAGTTTGGCTGTGGCGGCCATCTTGGTCGGAAGTCTGAAATGCCAGACACAATTTTGGAAGGGGACCACCCAAGGATCATTTCAGCAAAGTTTGGTTGAGATTGACTCAGTAGTTTCAGAGGAGAAGATTTAAAAAAAAAATTCATCCCCCCTTTTTTCTATTTTAAGCTTGGTGGCCATCTTGGTTGGAAGTCGGGATCACCGGACACAATTTTGGAAGGGGGCCACCCAAGGACCATTCCACCAAAGTTTGGTTGCAATTGGCCCAGCGGTTTCTGAGGAGAAGTTTAAAATGTAAATGTTGATGGACGGACGACGAACGAAAAATGATGGCAATAGCTCACATGGTCTAAAGGCCAGGTGAGCTAAAAACGGAATATATATTAAACTACTCTTTGCCATGTAGCTGTAGTTAGAATTTGAGCTCATTTTGACTTATACTAAAGCAGCAATGGACAATTGAAGAAATTTCTATTTTTAGCAACAGCAGCCATCTTGAATGGAGGGCGGGGCTGTCGGACACATTTTTGAAAGGGACCCACCAAGGGACCATCCCTGCCAGGTTTGGTGTAATTTGGTTCAGCAGTTGCAGAGAAGAAGATTTAAATGTGATCTTTTATCAAAATATTCCTAATTTGCATAATCGGTATAAATTGGCTGAAAGAAAAATTTCACAAAAAAACCCGGAATATATGTTAAACTACTCCTTGCCATATAGCTGCAGTTAAAATTTGACCTCATTTTGACTTATACTAAAGCAGCAATGGACAATTAAAATTTCATCCCGCTTTTTTCTATTTTTAGCTTGGCGGCCATCTTGGTTGGAAGTCGGGATCACCGGACACAATTTTGGAAGGGGGCCATCCAAGGACCATTCCACCAAAGTTTGGTCTAAATTGGCTCAGTTGTTTCTGAGGAGAAGATTAAAATGTGAAAAGCTTACGACAGACGACGACATACGACGGACGAAACATGATGGCAAAAGCTCACATGGCCTTTGGCCAGGTGAGGTAATAAAAATGACTAGAACTATATTGGAAAAACCTTTAAAAATGAGGTACAGTCCAAATAAATTGCATCTATTTTAGTGTAATCCAGTAATATTTAATGTAATTTGTAGTTCCAGTAAATTCAATATTAATCCAGTAGCCAGAAAGGGCATAGGGTGTTGTTAAGTATAAGGTAATTAATTCAGTAGCCAGAAAGGGCATAGGGTGTTGGTAAGTATAAGATAATCTAATAAAACTATGCATCAGTAAGAAGGGATGATGGTCTATGATATTCCAACTCATAGGAGGTCACTCCTTCTGCAATAAAAATAGGATGTCCTCTTATGAGGGGGACAATTTAGTAGTATTTTACTACCTCAGTACATTAGAAATCTGGGTGGCCTTTCGTAGGAGTGTCCTGATAATAGGGATTGCCTTTCGTGGGAGTGGCTTTATAAGAGGGGGATTACTGTAATACAGACTGCCTTAGACTACTATTATCAACATACTCAATATTCAAAATGTCCAGTCAGACATGAAGGTTCCTGCATTCATAGGACAGTTCTTAGGAGTCTGATTCTTTTAGTAGTGTGTCCAACACATCTAAACAAAATATCTTACCATTCCATGAAGACAATATTTTTGTATCCAAGTGAGGCTTTGGTCTTTGTTGTCTAACAGCATATAATATTTTACGGCATTTCTCCAGAATATGTTCAATTTTTTCCACGCTAAGTTTAAAATGATCAGCAGTGTTTTCTACCGATTCCGTTACAATCAACACATTCTTGTTTTTCAGTTCATCATGGGGATCCTACAACAATACACAAATATTAGATAAGATTTATGAGGTTTTAATCAAATCACCTTCAACATAATTAGTTAGTATATTTGGATGTCCAGTTGTGTTGACGGATAAAAACAAGCAGAAAAATATTACCCCCCCCCCCCCC
>MJUT01008818.1:0-42651 GCA_002080005.1 Gigantidas platifrons | reverse complement strand
TCGGTTTGAAATTAAGTAATTCCTTAAACAAATTTCAGATTTTTAGCGGGAATTTGTGGGTAATAAATGTGATTAAATATAAATTACATGGAATTGGACATGGATAAAATTGATATGTGAAAACAGAGATATTATCTGCTGAAAACAAGTGACAGTAAATACAATTTAATGAAAAAAATGGGGAAATATAGAAAAAGCAAATTAAAAAATATATTAAAATACAATCTCCTAGGCCTATTTGTGTTCCACGTGACTATTTTATGGTTGACCGATTTCAGGTAACGTGACTTGGGCGCCATTACAAAACATATGCAAACAAAAAAGGTCAGCGAGCCGACATTTCTTCATCAATTTAAGCGATGTTTTGGTATTATATTTGGATTAAGTGCCCAAGTAAACATGGCATTTATCTTTGATATAAATACCAATTTGATTGAGAATGTGATAAGGAAATGTCTTAACTGACCGATTTACGGTCACAGGTGGATATATAAATATTCTATTATTTTTAATACTGATGTCGACTTGATCATGACCGGGTGCCGAAATAACCAAACGTTAGGTGCCGATATGACTATTTAGACAGGTGCCGAAATGACCTGCTACCGATTTGACTTGATACCAAGAGGTAGACCAGGAACAGACAGGCCAGAGCCTAGAACATTGCATTAAAGTTTGAACTTCAAAATTGTGTCTGCAATGCTTGGCTACAGGTAGTAAGTTAAGCCTAAACATTAAGCTAAAGTCAAGAGGTAGACCAGGACCAGACAGGCCAAAGCCTAGAACATTGCATGAAAATTTGAACGTCAAAATCGTGTCTGCAATGTGGTTTCAAGTTACATGTAGCAAGGTAAGACAAGAGTCTAATGTTAACACAAGTGGTAGCCTAGGCACAGACTTGCCAGAGGAAGGCCTATTGCATTGCATGAATTTTGAAACAATGAAATACTCTGTTTCATTAAGATTTACCTGCTAGGATTGTTAACTAAAAACTTTAACATTGGTTTTTTCCGGATGTATCGAGAATTGTGTAATAACAAAGTCGTGAACGGATCAGGCATGGAAAAGTTCTTCTTCTTCTTCTTCTTCTTCCTAATACAGGATAGACTCGTAGGAACGAGTGAAATTATCCCGGCGTGGAGACTGAAAATTTTGAATTTACAATTAAAAATTATTTACATAATTACATTATTTACATAGTGTGGATGTTTACATGAATTCTGGAGGGAATAGGATACCCTCCAGACCAGACTTAAAGCTGTCAATGTCTGGTGCTAATGCCACTGAGGACGGGAGGTAATTCCAACTTCGGATGGTTCTTGGGAAGAAGGAAAATTTATATACATTTTTAGATGTTGTGATATGTTTATATTTATGTTCCCCCTGGTTCTTGCGTCCCCTTTTGATAGGTATTGCTGGTGGTCAATTGCTATCATGTTGTTCCTGATCTTATACAACATGGTAACCCTACTTTTAGCACGCCGTTGACTCAGGGGTTCCCAGTTTAGTGCATCTAACATTTTTGATACTGTGCCTGGCTCTTTGTTTCTGTAATTGTTGTAAACAAAGCGTGCTGATCTTCTTTGCACTTGTTCTATGTCATCTATCTGATCTTTATTATGTGGGTCCCAACATGTAGATGCGTATTCTAGTGTAGGTCTTATCATTGTGGTGTATGTATGTTTTTTGACTTTATGTGTGCAGCCGTGTAGGTTTCGTCTGATGTATCCTAGTGTTTTGTTTGCCTTGTTTGTAATGTTGTTAATGTGTATTTTCCATGCAAGATCTTTACTAATGGTAACACCTAAGTATTTACTGTGTGGTACTGATTCTAATGTTTGGTTATGGATGGTGTAATTTTTATCAATGGTGTTTCTTTTGGTGCCTGCTCTAATTACAAAACATTTGTCTGCGTTAAATTTCATCTGCCATGTTTGTTCCCATGTTTGTAATGTGTCCAGGTCTTTTTGCAGTTTGTGTGTGTCTGATTCAGTGTGAATTTCTCGGTAGAGTAGGCAATCGTCTGCAAATAACTTTACATTAGATTTGATGTTGTCTGGCAGGTCATTGATATAGAATAAAAATAACAATGGACCTAACACGGTGCCCTGTGGAACCCCCGAGTCAACAGTGGCAGTGGACGATTTTTCCCCTTCGAGTAGAACTAGCTGTTGCCTATCATGTAAGAATGAGCCTATCCAGTTTAGTGTATTGTCCCTGATGCCATAGTGTTCTAGTTTGTGTAGAAGTCTGGTGTGAGGCACTTTGTCGAAGGCTTTCGAAAAGTCAAGTAGGACAATATCGACCTGTTTATTGTTGGCTATGCTTTTGATGATGCTGTCTAGTGTTTGGACCAGTTGGGTTTCGCAAGATCTTCTTGCCCGAAAACCATGCTGTGCGTCTGTTAATATATTTGATTTGTCAAGGTGTTTCATGATGTTGGAATTGACTATGTGTTCTAATGTTTTGCAAAGTATCGATGTTAGTGATATCGGGCGGTAGTTGGAAGCAGTATTTTTATCACCTTTCTTAAAAACTGGAACAATATGTGCATTTAGCCATTCTTTTGGTACTTTGCCTAAATTTAGTGATGTTTGAAACAGGAATGTAATAGCCGGTGTGAGTTCTGGTGCCAATTCCTTGATGAGCCTGGCCGGGATGTTATCTGGCCCAGTAGCTTTGTGTGGGCTTGTTCTTTGTAATAGTTTTAAAACACCATTTTCAGTCACTGTTATTGGATTCATGGTGGTATATGGTGAGTGTCCTTTATCTGGGATGTTAGTGTGGTCCTCTTTGGTGTATACAGATTTAAATTGAGTATTTAGAATTTCGGCCTTGTTTTTTGCGTCACTATGTAAGAAGCCTTTGTCATCTCGCAGCGGAGCTATACCTGATGTGTCCTGCTTTTTGCTCTTGATGTAACTATAGAACTGTTTGCTTTCCCCTGTAAGTTTTGGACTGATGATGTTATATAGGTATTTATTATGAGCTTGTCTGGTTGTTCGTTGTGTAAGGGCCTTTAGTTTTTTGTATTTTTCCCAGTCACTGGTGGTATTACTTTTTTTGGCTTTATTGTATGCTTTCTTTTTCCTTTTTGCTAGTTTCTTTATTTCTGTATTTGCCCATGGATTAGTGTATCTAGAGCTTGTTTGTTTCTGTGGTAGATGTTTCTCAATGATATAGTTTATGCCTTGTTTTAGTTGGTGCCAGATGTTTTCAAGGTTAACAATATTATCATTTCTGTGCTCTAAAATTTTGTTACTTAGATGAGTGGTGTCACTTTTCATCTTGCTTATATCAGCATTTTTCCACAAGTAGATTGTCCGTTTCACTGGTTTATGTCGCTTGCATGATATTTTATTGTCTGTCATGACGATGTCGTGGTCTGATAGTCCTGGTAGAGGTTTACATTTGTTGACAAGCGCCGGTTTGTTGGTTAGAAACAGGTCGAGTGTGTTTGTATTTCTCGTTGGAAAGTTAACTATCTGTTCCAGAGAGCAATCTTTGAACAAGTTTATGTATTTCTTATTCAGTAAGTTGTCACCCAGCTGGTCTTCATCGTCCGAGAAAAATCCAGTCATTGTTTCGATAAATACTAATGTAATTGCAAAGATATTCTTTCATATCATTTAATCGTTTTTTTTTCACACATGCTAAATAATAATATGACAAGTGTTTGCTAACTTTTTTTCCTTTTTTTTTCATGAATTTACTTGAACTAAACTACAATGAGTTAAGACGGGTCGTAACTAGCCAAGAAAACAGAGATATGAATGTATGGAGAATGTTAAATCCCTTGTACATGAAGGACAACTTTGATCACCTTCTATGTGAGAAATCGCTTCTTTTGCAGCTCGTTGAGACTGGGGGTCACATTATTAAGACTATTGGGTCACGATAGTCCTCTTGTTGGGGTTGTCAGGTTATAATACGGAAAGCGACGACCGTGGACCATAGTGGGTAGCACGTTTTAAGAGTGTCACGCTCTCTGCACGCTAAAGACCTCTTTTGTAAATTTCTACAAAGAGTAGTCACATATGGCCTATACAAGACTAATTTTTTCGTTCCTACTTTTTTTTCAGTGGAAACCAAAACTCGTTTTCCAGGTTGACCCATCCCTTCCTTCTTTTCTCTATACTAGTATATATATATATTATATATATATTATTGAAACTGTTCTCGTCCTGAATATACTTTGAAATACTGCCCGCTGGACGTTAAGCAATAATTAATCAATCAATTAATCAATTCAAGCATTTAGTAAATGTCCAACTGTTACATCAATTCCAGTACTATCCCAGTTAACCAGCCTGTTTTCCTGGCCAATGTTAGCTAAAATTTAAATATAAAAAATTGAATATAATTATCTCGTAATTTACATTTTAATTAAACAAAAGGAAATAGTATTTTTAGTTCCAAAGCCTGATACATGTGTATATCTATTCTGGGACTGAACTTAGTACTTCCGATTGTGTTTTTATAACTCCGAAATCTATTCTATTTACAGACATATCTTTGTTCTATTTGTCGTAATCACAATCCGGTCCTTTCCTCACCCATGACATATCATCGGCCGGATTTGTAACAAAATTAACACGACGGATGCCACATGTGAAGCAGGAATTGAAGTTAACCTTCCGGGGAACATGAGTCCACCTCCGGTTTTTAGTTTTTAGTGGAGTTCGTGTTGCTTGATCTTTAGTTTTCGGTGTAGTGTTTTATAGATCATTGCCTTGTCCTTTTTCTTTTGATCATTGTTTTGTCTATCGCGGCTTATTATCCTTTTGGTATCAAACTTTTCTTTGTACAGTACATTGTACCGATTGGAAAGACAGAATACTAAGCTGAAATCAGGAGCGGATCCAGGATTTCAAGTGAGGGGGCGCAGTTAAAAAAAATCGCGCCGAGCGGAGGGAGGCGCGAAAATTTTTGAGATATTTCGTGTGAAAAATCATGATTTTACGCAAAAAAACCCCATATTTTTTTCCAATTTTAGGGGGTGGGGGCGCGCCGCGCCGGATGCGCCCCCCTTGGATCCGCCCCTGGAAATAGGTATTCGAGAATTTGGTATTGTACAAATTTAAATTATTTACGTGTTTAGATCAATGTTTTATTTTTGTGGTGCCTAGTCTTACATGAATAATCAGAATGCGAGGTGTCAAATTTAACTCATATAAACAACCAGAGATTAAAAAAAGACATATTTCAGCCAATGCCATTTTTCAAAAATATTTGTGAAAGATCAATTCAAATTCGCTAAAGCTTCAAATTAAATTTTTCTACCAGAACAAATTTTAAATGTAAATTTGTATCAACACCGTTGAATAATTGTGGGCGGTGTTATATTGACAGCCACGTGATCAAAATTTACATGTTTTTTGAGGACACGACAACAAACTATAATGACCCAGTATTACAGTCGTGTGAGTTTGTAAAAGAAATACTATAGTAAATGATATGCATGATAAAAGAAGTGACAATTGGATAGATATATTAGTAGATATAAAGGATACATTTGGATTGATATTTCCACATTTGTGAAATATTTTTTATCGGTAAAATAGTTGCACATCTAACTTTTTACGGATTACAAAAAAAGTTTTAATCAAATTATTCGACATTTTTATTTGTGGAAAATGTAGAAAAAGATAATATGGGTCAGTGTTTAAGTTTGGACCAGGAAGAGTTAAAAGCGCGTGCCAAGAGTGATAGAATAGACAGACAATTACAGACTTGGGCAAAAGAGGAGCAACCTGTTATCAAAATCCTCCTGCTGGGTAAGAATACACTTTTTATTTATTTTTATTTTTTTATAAAGGTGTATGGTTTTTAAATCTGTTACAACACCAGTATAATCTATTAGTCTCCGAATTGATGTAAACATGTCACAGGGTAGACTACATGTAGGTTGTTAGAGGACCATTTAACTTTTAAAAGGGTTTGTGTGAGGTGGGGTATGTTTTTTTTTCTTTCTTTCTTTTAAATTCTGTCCTCCAGTCTTATTTAAAAAAGGAAATAAAGTTACATTGTCACTCACTCAGACCCTAGAAAATACACAGACCATGTGAATATGTAATACTAATAAGTTCCAAGTAATAATAATAAAATTTTCAGATTTTTTTCCCCCATAAATGATAAATTAGTGAAATTAATTTGTGTGGTACTGTTATTTAATTTAAAAAAAACATTTATAATGGAAGAGAAATTCAATTTTTGAAATAAATTTTTAAGTTCCCTCACATTCTGATCTTCTTTTTAGTCTGATTTTTGTATTTGTACATTTCATACAATTAGTACAATCTGACCATCTTTGTACATTGCAGTCTGACCATATTGCATTATTTTTGCTGTCTGGCCATTTGAGTACATACTAACATAGTCATAGTTATATACAAATGTACATGTACATGTATAGCCAATATTAATAATAGCTTAAACATGTACAAAAATGTACATGTATTTGAAATATATTCTCTCCTGTCCCTTCCACATTAAAGGCACATAGGTCATTATTTTAATTTAAAAAAACAAGTTTTCCAATACATGTATACATAAGAACTAAACTTTGATTTAAAAAACCATAAAGATATATTGCAGTTGAAATTTTTCATAATATCATTTGTAAATAGCCTAGAATGAAGGAAATATGTCACTGTTTGTCAGTTCGATTTTCTTCCATCCAGGAAAGAATTCAATGTTGACCCGCCCAATGCTAAACATTTGAATTCTTTTCACAAATTACGACATTATAACAGATTTTTTAAACCTGGCTTTTTGTTCAGAATATTTTATTAGTATAAAACATGAATATTGGCAACTTTTAATATAAAAAAAAAAATTCAATTCTGACAGCCTGTGTGCCGTTAAACATTACTTTATTTTCAATAAATCAGTAGTGAGGTGTACTCCGGTTTCATCCACCAATGAAACTGACAGCCACATTATAACTGAAATATTGTTGAAAGTGGTGTTAAACATCATAATCCACCTGAAACACAATTACTTATTCACAAAAAATTTAAAGTTTAAACTATTTGTTTTCTACATATATTTGTAGACCAATGTCTTCCCTAAAATCTATTATGTCAACACTCTCTAATCTGACCCAAGATTTCAACACCATCAAAATTACCTTAATTATAATTACATGATAAGGGTAAAAGGGAAAAGCAATTATTGAGAATTATTTGTGACGGAAAAACAAATATGGACTTACAAATGTAAGTATTAAACTGCCATGTACTTTTTGTGATGGACTGATAAATGTATTAACCTGAAGGCATCCTGATCACCTCTGTTTGTATACCAGATTACCCCATCATGATAATTTACAAGTTGTTTTTACCCTTTCTACATGTATGGCTAATCTACAACTGACACCATCTTGTTTATCAATCATTACTGGGGTAGTTCCTTTGTATTATGTTTAGTGTTTATACTTGGGGGATAAAGATTAACAATTATTTGTTAATGTAACACCTTTAACTTGATTATTTGTGTCTATTTAATGTTGATTGACATATCAACAGTTTCTTACATTTATCAAGTTTCCACAAGTTGGTATTAAATGCCCTTTTCGTGTTCAATTGACCATGCATGCTAATTTTTAAGAAGAAAATTGTTTTAATTATGGTGTACAGTAAACAGTTATTTCAATATTTGGTTTTCAGATATCATATACATACTACAATGTACATTTGTACATGTACATGTACATGTATATAAATGTAGGTAGAACTGCTTGTGGCAAATTAAATATAGAATCTATTTACAAAAATCTGTTAAGATATGTGTACTGAAATAAAACTGCATGGTGTAATACATAATAGTGTATTAAAATGAAAAACAAAAATACCACACTGTCAGAACAGTTCCAATATCCAATAGAAAAACAAAAAATACCACACTGTCAGAACAGTTCCAATATATATCCAACAGAAAAACAAAAAATACCACACTGAGAACAATTCCAATATCCAATAGAAAAAAAAAAATACAATGTACTACACTGTCAGAACAATTCCAATATCCAATAGAAAAACTAAAAATTACCACACTGTCGGAACAGTTCCAATATCCAATAGAAAAACAAAAAATACCACACTGTCAGAACAGTTCCAATATCCAACAGAAAAATCGTAGAAAGAGGAAAAATTGAAACCCCTAACACACAAATGCATGATCATGACAGCTCACTAATTCCTGATTTGGTATTTGATAGAAATTAGAACCTTCTTTTTTTTTGTCACATATTTGTCATTGTTTCTGAAGAAACCTTAAAGCTTTCTTAATCTAATTGTGTTTTGTTAACTTTGGATGTTGATAAGTAAGGATAGCAATATGGCAGCGATTGAAATAGTGGGGGTGTACACCTACTGGGATACAAATACTTGGCAAGTTTTTATGTTTTATCTATGAAAAACTAATTTTTAAGGACCGAGGATGGATCACTGCTTGTTCTAACAAAATTCCGGGATCTACAACTAACCATGAGATCAGTGGTATTGGCCAAGATTTCCTGAACCCATATATTATTAAATCTAGTTTTAAAAGCATAATAACAAACTTCTCAACAGCTTTATATGAATAGACTTAGAATTGTTATCAAGTTATATCCAAATAAAGTGTTAAGTGAAATGAAATATTGCCACCTCTTCACTTCATTTTGAAGGCTATATAAATATTGATGATCAGATAACACCATAATAATCGAACACTCATCAATGAAGACCATCTTGCCCTGTACACAATGAAGTCCATTAATGGATTGTTAACAGGTATTGCATAGACCTTGTCATATCAACATTTAATCATAATGCCATATTGATCAATATAAAATACAGGTCTAGACAAACTCAAGGAAAATTTGCCAGAAAGTTCTAAGAGTTTGGTACTAAAAAGAATTCTTAATAGATAGAAGTGTTTGCTTTATGATTTGAATCTTCAATAGTGGAGAAAAAACATCAAATTACCAATAGCTCACTATACAAAATGTATGTTTGATAATTGATAAAAAAAATTGTTTTACACGTAGAAGGCATCACCATGTGTTAGTATTTATATTGATGATGGCAGGAACTTGATTCATCTCTTTGCAAGAACTATTATATTTCTGTTTCAAATGTTGTCGGGGCCCGGGTGGCTCAATGAGTTAGGTCGCTGGATCTAACAACTCATACAAGCCTATCACCAATACGGCTTTGTAAATTACAAAAAAGGGTGCACTCGACTCGCAGCCACAAGTGATAAAGTTTACCAGTTGCTTGCCCATGGTCGGTGGTTCTCTTCGGGTACTCCAGCTTCCTCCACCACAAAACTGGTCGCCATGATATAGCTGAAATATTGTTGAAAGTGGCATTAAACACCAAAAATCAATCAATCAATCAAATGTTGTCACCAAATTCATTTGGTTGTACATTGAAAATTTCAAGCAAAACATGCTATGCTGCCTGGAAGATGAGTCACATTTTGTGTTACATTGTAAAAAAAAATGATATGACATACCTATTAAGAGTAAATTTATTTCATACTCTAAAAGATGAAAATGTGGAATTCGGAACCATGTTAGCTCCATCTACTCCAAAATAATGAGACCCTTGATAATATACAAAAAAATGTATGCTCTGCTCATTTATGTATTATTTACTAGTATACAATGTACATAAAAGTTGAAGTAAGACAGTAGAAATATTTGATTTAATTGTTAATTATAAAATGAAATGAAAATTTCATTGACATGAATAAAATTCAGATGCAAATCAAACTATGAGAAATTCATGTCAGAGTTTAAAAAAGTTTTTCAATATATGTTACTCATTGAATGTTATGTTTTGACAAACTGTAATATACCTGTGTATGGTGTTTCATGATTTTGCTATAAAATTGATAGAAGACATGTAGAATAAGGATAAAATAAGGATAAATGTTTGACCTAAGAACAATTAATACCTATTATATATTAATATCAAAGTTATTAATAACATTAAATTGTCTTGACTAAGAGGTATTACACTTATAAATCTGTTTAGCAAGGGAATTAACTTTTCATTGAAGTCAAAGATCGGCATAATAGAAACAGTTAAGACTTATGTTAAATACCAATCTTCTTATGACTAATTTTTCTTCAACAGATTTATCATTGTAGAATATGAATCTTTATTGTTAGGCTTATGTACATAATATGGATTTTGGAATAAAACTTAATATTAAGTGTGGGAAAAAAACTTAGATCATTATACTTTATTGTGTGATATAAGTGAGAGGTATTAAAAAAAATGTTTAATAAAGGAACAAAGAATGGTGCATGTACAATGTACTTATAAATGATTCGATTTGACCAGGGCTAATTGTTACCATAAATAAAACTTCTGATTTCCAGTTCTTCATTATTCAGCTGGAAACAAATACATTTTGCAATTTGGGCACTGGTTACAGTTCCCAGGGCTCGACTCACAGAGTTGCCCAGCACGTCCCTAGGTAGCATATAAAGTGTTGCCCTCTTTTGGACAATGGTATATAGTGCTGTGTTGGGAATTGAAGAGAATCACCACTTTTGTAAATTGTGGAAAAGAATAGACAAGTGTACTATGTAGTTGCTTCAAACGGTCAATTTTAATCTTCCCAATCCATCTGTCCATAGTTTTCCAACTTGGCAGTTAAATGCTGTTGCTCTGGTTGTCCCATTCCTCCATCATTTATTTTATACAGTCAAACCTGGCTTTATGGTCACCTGACTGTATAAAACAAATCACTGTATAGAAAGGACAGTTTCATTTTATGCATTTAATGAATTCATGCCGTAGTGCATATAATTTGAGCCTGTGTGTAATATAAAGGGCAACTGCTCATAAAGGTTCCCTTCAGTGCACTTTTATACAATGTATAGTTTTGACTGTACAGTCAGACCTGTATTTAGAGGTCACCTTTTGGACCAAGAAAAAGTGGCCTTTAAACAGGTGACCTCTTAAAAGAGGTTCAATTCATATGAAATTTTCTATGACAGGACAAGATTATGGTGACCTTTTAATACAGGTGACTGCTTAATAGAGGTGACCTCTAGAGCAGGTTTGACTGTATTTTATTATATTGTTAGCTAATGGTACTGAATATGCATGCAATATTTTCCCCTGCCATTAAGTAACCAACAAGCCAATGAATGTGTTCCATACAGTCAGTCCTAAAAAGGAAATTATGCAAATTAAACTTTCAAACTTTCAAACTTTATTGAATAAACAATAGCACTGTAAACTCTCTGTGCCCTTGCAATTGCTTCAAAGATAAGTCTTAACCATGTTACACCATTTTTTTTTCAAGAAAATTCCATCATTGATTATCATTCAAAAACTTGTGATAATTAAAGTAATGTAATAAAATATGGATCTTGTTACTTTTTGGAGTTAATTCAAATCTTGTGACAAAACATGGTCAGATGTCCATGATTGATTTTATTCAGCCTTACAGGAATTATTTTCATAAGAGACCAATTGGATTTGACTTTTAATTAAGTTTCATTTCCAAGATTTAATTAGGTTCCCTCCCTGAAGACATTTATAGGGCAAAGTTGAATGAAGGAAATGAATTGGACAAGATTAATGGTTATCCCATAGCAACAGGTTAACACCCCTGTCCCTCCCACAGGAGCCCACCCAGGGGCATACTCCTCAGGTTTAAGTTTAATTGGCAATTATTGACATCTGATAGATAATCCAATTTTTATTCTAAAGTTGTAAGGGGCCATTACATTAAGGAAGTATTGTGATTCATTTGGTATTTACATGCTAAGGTGTATTTAATTTAAAAGACTCTGCATCCATCTATGGAACATGTGGTGCGAAGAAAATGATGATAATGACGAAAATACAATCTGAAGAATGTTGCAGATGCTAGTTTTGATACCTTTATCCTACCAACATTTTCATATATGACCTCATACACAATGGTTTTGATACCACACACAATATTACTTTTGCTTTAATTTGGTACCTCTGTCCTAATTATAATTCCTCCTACACTATAGTTTATTATTACACCTTTCCCCTACACTCTAGTATATATTTGTACCAGAGTTTTCCCTACACTCTAGTATATATTGGTACCAGAGTTTCCCCTACACTCTAGTATATATTGGTACCAGAGCTTCCCCTACACTCTAGTATATATTGGTACCAGAGTTTCCCCTACACTCTAGTATATATTGGTACCAGAGTTTCCCCTACACTCTAGTATATATTGGTACCAGAGTTTCCCCTACACTCTAGTATATATTGGTACCAGAGTTTCCCCTACACTCTAGTATATATTGGTACCAGAGTTCCCCCTACACTCTAGTCTAGTATATATTGGTACCAGAGTTTCCCCTACACTCTAGTATATATTGGTACCAGAGTTTCCCCTACATCTAGTCTAGTATATATTGGTACCAGAGTTTCCCCTACACTCTAGTATATATTGTTACCAGAGTTTCCCCTACACTCTAGTATATATTGGTACTAGAGTTTCCCCTACACTCTAGTATATATTGGTACCAGAGTTTCCCCTACACTCTAGTATATATTGGTACCAGAGTTTCCCCTACACTCTAGTCTAGTATATATTGGTACCAGAGTTTCCCCTACACTCTAGTATATATTGGTACATGTACCAGAGTTTCCCCTACACTCTAGAATATATTGGTACCAGAGTTTCCCCTACACTCTAGTCTAGTATATATTGGTACCAGAGCTTCCCCTACACTCTAGTATATATTGGTACCAGAGCTTCCCCTACACTCTAGTATATATTGGTACCAGAGCTTCCCCTACACTAGATATTGGTACCAGAGTTTCACCTACCACTCTTTACTTTTTGGATAATTTTAGTCTATCTGTTATACTATACTAGCTAAATCATTGGAGAAGTTAGAAATATTACGTAAAAATTATGTGATGGAATTTCTTTCGATTACAATAATAATAAGATTAAGAATGTTTTTGTTTTCAAAATTTGTGATTAAATATTTCCTGGGTCCTCCCAAAATGTTCACAAGGTGATCCATGTCAAACTTATCTTTATGTAGACATAAATCTTGGGTATTGTTTTACCTTTTGATAAAAATCTTCTTTAAACTTATTAAAATACACATGTATATCTCTCCTTTGATAGTCTTTACTTTGAACATTAGAAAGATAATGTGTTAAAATTAAAGATTTCTTTTAACTTTTTCTGATAAATCCCATGTTCAAATAGATCTAGTTCATTATATATACATTGTATTGGTATAATGTATGTTCTACCATCAATTAGCCAATTTAATTTGTTTTTTTTAATTCAGTTATTTAGAAAATGATAAAAATTGCACAATTAAAGGATTTTGTCTAAATCTAATTAAAAGTACATGTGTGGTCATGTTAGAGATTTCTTGGATAAGTCAGATAAGTTTAGCTGATTTGAGGAGACTTATTCCACTATATATGTTGCTTAATTACTTCCCCTTGAAAGGTAATTTACACAAGTAACAGTATGGTTGATTGTGAAACTGACATATTAAAGGAAGCACTTGTTGAAACTTATTAATCCCTCTTTATTAAAACCATGAAATAAAAGTTAAACAAACATTCTAGTTCAAAAGGTAAATTTTGGCTGGATAAAACTTTCACTACTATATATAAGCTCACAGTTATCTTAAACAAGTTACCTGAGTAATTATTATACAAAATGTATGTTTCTGTATCACAGTTTTATAGGATATCAAAAATATTTAGATTCCAGATGTTCTTGTGTACCTATATGAACTGTATTATTTTTATGGGTCATTAGTTAGACCCATTAAAAGTAATGCAATACTTCAAGGTAGGAAATACCTTCAGAAAAATAAAAAATATAGCCTTGATGCAATATATTCCTGTAAGCTAATATACAGTTAAAAATAGGCACAATAATAGTCAAGGATCTCATACCAGTGGAATGTACATGTATTTATTTACCTGTAATCTAAAGATCAAAGTTACAAACCAACATTCCAAATAATTATGGTTTAACATGCAAATTTATAAAATCAATAAATACAAAATTCGGTACTAATAAAAGTTCACATAATGTACTGCAGAAGTTGACAAACATGATTATTTATATAAATATGTGAATGCAAGTTTGTATAGATCAATTAACAGTTTTAGTATTTAAATGTGTTGAAGTTGGAACAAAATAATAAAAACTATTGTGTGTGGTTAATTATGTCAAGTTTGCTAGGGTATCCTGGACCTTAGCACATTTTATTAACAGACAGAATTAGAAATAAAGATGTACAAAATATATATGTGAATCCAGGTGAATGCAGGTTGAAGATAATTATTTAAATCATTTTTCCTAGTTACTACTAAGTTCCATATTAAAAGACAAAATTTGACAAATCATTGCATCAGAAATATTTTTGTTTTGTTTGAATTGCTGACATACAGTGAGACACATTCCAGACATAATATTTTGATTGATTTAAATAGTTTCTCCGCCTACTTGTTTACATGTTCAACCATTCATTAACAGTTCATTCATTAGTGTTCCATGTTGTACTTGTAACAATTTAAATAATTATTTCAATAGACATGTACACACCTTAGACATACCATCTCTCATTTATCTCATACTGATAATCTGTTTTATTCAATATCAATTGTTCAAGGCAAAAGGATGATAGTTGACCCCTTTTTCCCCACAGAAAACCACATCAAAGAGATATAGGTATATGTATATTTTGTACATACCTCTAATTCTTATCTAACATATTTTTTAAGAAATGTAAGAATAGAACAAATGCAAGATCATGAAAAATACAGATTTTTTGATAAAATAAAAAGGATTATCCAGAAATGTATATTTTTGTATGTACAGTACCTATAGGAATGTTCGCCAATCTCATTAGTGATGTCATATTCACTAATTTGCATGTCATTAAACAAATAATTGGTTGGCAGTAAAACAATAACGTAATTGACAGGAAAGTAACCGATTTTTAAACTTTTATAACTTTTTTATTTCCAAACCAATTTTGGTTCTGTTAATTGTTTTAGAGACTTTAGAAAATTCATATTTGTTCTGTCAGTTTACATTTTTTTTATTTTTATATGATAAATTCATAATTCTAATATGAAATAATGCATTTTTACGCTTCAAAACTAAATAAAACAAAATTGAATTTCCAATCTTTTTATTCTGAATATTTTTATCAAACCTTCGATGTGAATTAATTATTGCTATATAATTTTCATTCTGAAAGAATTATTAAATCATGGTAAATAGCAAAATAATAATGACAATTTAAAGTTGAGCCTTCATTGAAAGACAAGCGAAATTTTTGATTTCCTGCCCACCACACAGGTAAATTCTCAAGCCTGTGACATCACAGCGAACATCCCTATAAATAGTTCAATGTAATATTTATGTAATTAATGTAATTACATGTAATTATGCATTCTCTATCCAGAGTTGTTGTTCCTGCTACGCTACACAACATCTCTGTCAACGCTCATTTTACAAGATTCTTGTAAAACTTAGAAACAGTCAACAGAATGTACTTAAAATTGTTTTAAATAATTATTGTAAATATCAATAAAGATGAAAATAAATCACTCATTTCAAATCAATTCTCTCTTAAAAATGATTTTACCCCCCACTTCTTGGAGAACTATTTTGTGGAGGTAAAAATTAAAAAGTTAAAAACGATCACAAATCATTTTTAAGAGAGGATTGATTTGAAATGCATGATTTATTTTCATCTTTATTGATATTTTAAGTAGATTTTTTATTGATATTTTAAGTAGATTTTTTTTACTGTTTCTAAATTTTACAAAAATCTTGTGTAATGAGCGTTGACAGAGATGTTGTGTAGCGTAGCAGGAACGACAACTCTGGATAGAGAATGGTAATTATGTACATGTACATGTATCACTAATAATAATTTTTTTTTTTATCCTAATTGAAGGACCCTACTGAGCATATACATATACATGTACCTCGAAAATTATAATCAAAACATCTGTAAACATTAACACTTAAATATGAGTTATCTCCCATGATGCCAATCATATTTTGATGATGATTGATGATTTTTGGTGTTTAATGCCACTTTCAACAATATTTCAGCTATATCATGGCGACCAGTTTTAGTGGTGGAGGAAGCTGGAGTACCCGGAGAGAACTACCGACCATGGGCAAGCAACTGGTAAACTTTATCACTTGCGGTTGTGAGTCGAGTGCACCCTTTTTTGTAATTTACAAAGCCGGGTGCGAACCCACGCCATATTGGTGATAGGCTTGTATGAGTTGTTAGATCCAGTGACCTAACTCATTGAGCCACCCGGGCCCCTAGCATATTTTGATACAACATGTATATTAAAACAAACATGAAAAAGACAATAAAAGCTAATTGAAATAATATTCTTGAAAATGACCACAAAATTAGATTTAGAGGGTTAATATCAGTCCATGGAATTCCAATGCTACCCCATCATCTTGATATATGTTATTGTACAGAACTTACTTTAATATGAATCCCAGATGTGCAGATAATATTGTTCAACAAAATCCAAAAGATGGAATTGAAACCGTCCCTTCTCGATACATGTGCTTCAAAATACGACTCAGGTTTGCAGATACTGATACAATGTACCAGTGTTCAACAAGACCCAAGTATATGTCTAAAACAAAAGTCTGATTTTTCTTTTGACAGGGGCAGCAGAAAGTGGAAAAAGCACCTTAGTGAAACAGATGAAGATTATTCATCATGATGGTTTCTCCCATGATGAGCTGCTGTCATTCAAGGTACAACCATTTTTTTTTAGCAGTATACCCAGTACTATTTATTTGTTGATTTAAAGGAGAATCCTAAAATGTGCAACTACAATGTACATGTGGGATTCTACTGGACTACTAACAAGGTGTAATTTCATATAGAAAATCTATGGGCCACCAACAACCTGCAACTTCCGATAGCGATTCTAAAAAGCAATTAACAATCAGCAATATTAATTTCCTATGGGAGCCCCCAAATTTTGAAACCTTCATATATGGATTTCAACAAAATGTTGCTATTGTTTAGCACACAATCATCATCCTTCTGTTACCACAGTTACTCAATATTATACAGGGAGTAATTGACCACAGATTTAGCACAGATTTCAATTACTTCACAAATGATTCAGTTTCTATGAGGTTTTCATGGCAGATCCTTCTACTACAAAATGGTGCATTTAGTTATAATAAAAGAGAGGATATTTAAATCACAAACAACTTTTTTCTCCTTGTGAAATAGTATTTTAATACCCGATACTTCAATGCCGTTTACCTTAAATTATATCTTTATTAGATTTTTACTTAAATATACATTAATTCAATAGTAAATATGGACTACTGAATGCCTTTCTTTTTTCCTAAGCAATTTTATGTTCAAATTTAATGTTGAACCAGATAAGTGCAATTCTTTGATTTATTTTATAGGATAATTTATGTGTACACTAAAAATATGTTTCCATTGTTATATCACCATGTGTTTTACATGAGTTAAGACAACAATTGAAAACCCTGGGAGTTTGAATAAATTTGTGGAACTAAATGAGATTTTGATTACAGGATTTGTACAAACCATTTAATCTGCATTAACCAATGTATTTCATGTATTCATCTACAAAGTAGTATTGAAAATATTGCGGAAATATTGAAACAAATGTCATCAATACATCATACATCTTTAATTCCCATGATTAACAGGGTACCGTATAAGACACAAACACTGTCTTCAAAACTTCTAGTAAAAACAACAACACCCTGTGTATGACATATAGCTAGGCTGCCATATGCTTACATGAATCTTTGGTGCAAAAATGTTTTTTTTTGTCCTCAAGTTTTGTTGTTAATATAATGAAAGACAATACCTCTGTATCAGGAGATATGTTCCTTCATGTATGTACTATTTATAAACAGCCAATCGCAATAAGGTATTTACAGGACCTTATCAGTGAATGTTTTACTTTGGGATTCCACTAATCTGTACTACAAAAGACATGTCAAAATAATCCTTGTAAAAATGAAAGTTTATTAAAAGTATAAATATTTTTCATACCTTACATTACAAAGGTAGATAATATGACAGGTATAAAGATGATTTACCTGACACTTTATATAGGTAAGAGGCCTTAGCCTTGTCACATTCCTGTCATATTTTACAATATAATTATTACTATAATGTATAATATATATATATTTATCTGCTATTCATATTTCTGCCATTCTTTGATATATAACATGTACTAAATGTGATGTATAATTGTTATGTCCCTGCCTAAATGTTAGAGTGGGTGGGGGAGGAGGGTATAGGCATCTTCTAGTCCTAGTGTCTGTCATACATTTATATCCCTGCCTAAATGTTACAGTGGGTGGGGGATGAGGTTATATAGACATCTTCTTTTGACCAGTGGTAATCCTATACTCTCAAATGAACAGAACGAAATCATTTTTAAGCACATGCTTGAATATATTTAAAGGTCTGAAATACCAGTAGTAGTTTACCAAGAGAACAACCACACACACCATCACCACCAACCTCTCTCTCTCTCTCTCTCTCTCTCTCTCTCTCTCTCATTCCTTTCTTCATTCTCTGTTCTTGATCAATTTACACATAGTAATGTAAGAAATATTAATATACAAGTGTTTTTGGTAGTTTGGCTAAAAGAATATTTACCAGTTATTCTTGTAAAAAGTAAATTATGATATTTCTCTACACGAAATAGTTAAATTTGAAAATTTAGCTATTGAGGTTGGAAACATATCATAATCTAATGGTAGCAAAAGTAAAATCTCTTCCTCCTATGACCAAAACAGCAAAAATATATTTTAGTTGTTAATTTCCGTCGTTGATGACTGTTGAAAGGAAATTGGCTGGAATTCTAATGCAGAAGTTTCACCACCATGGTGTTTAAAAATATTACATGTACAACACTTTAATATAACTAACTGGTAAAACACGCTAAGAAAATAGGAGTAATCATTTTTCATCAGCAGGTTGATTATGTAAAACTAGTTTGTGGAGAATTATTGAACAGTGTTTGATTTTTGAATTTAGTCATAGTGTTGGTTGTTAAATATGGATTATTGACTTTTGTGGAATGTTGAAAATTTACCTTGAAAATTATATATTTTTTTTATTAGAAAAGTGAATAGTCATTGGCTCAGTTAAATCAGACAAAAAATATTTATTCAAGATCAATCATCTTATCTGAAATATTCATAAAAAATCGTTATAAAACTTATTTGGTTAAATGTACTAGGAGCAATCAGGTAAAAAGTCCCTAAGGACGTACCTGTGCAGGTAAAAATTAAATTCTCAATAATATTTGATTTGTTATTGTCAATTAAGTCTATTTTTATACAGATTACTGTCTGTGGGTAGACAAAATTTAAATCGAAAAGAAAAAAACTCTTGTCATATGCATGAGTAAGCTTAAATATTTTTTTATATACAAGTACTGTTTATATGTTTTGTACCAAATATGTATTTTATGCATAAAATGAACCAATAGGAAAGTCAGGTTTAAGTGGTGGAAATATATGTGTGAACATATTTGTTCAGGATCCATAATATTTGTTCCTTTAGATAATTTATTAGAAGAAATAAATGTCGTAATATTTTTCCGTTTGAAGAAGAGTTTGTAAGATACCAAAGGGATAATCAGAATCTGTAAATCGAAGAAGGACAGACAACACAATGGTCAAAAGGACAAACAACGATCTACAAAACATACACATAAAACTAAAGATCAAGTAACATGAATCCCACTAAACACTGGGGTGAATATTTGTTTCATTTCAAACAAATGTTATGTCCGAAATAAATCTATTTCATCACATATGTAGCGGTACATGATATCATGATATCATCCAAATCTAATGTTTTATTGTAAGATTTTGATCTACCATGTTTTTAGTTTGTTTAATTAATAATGGTTTGATGAACTATCTATGATAATTAACATAGCTGACCTTTGACTCATAAGTCATGTGGTTTATATAGTATTTCTATTATTGATTTAAGACAGACCTGCCTCCATTCAAAAGAAAAAAAAACCAAAACATGTTTTTCAATATTTATAATTATTTAGAATTTAAGAGTGTTTTAAGAATTGGAGAAAATTTATTTAAAAAAGAACATCAGTATTATGATATTAATATGGATCCTGTTAAATTATCATAATTTTAACTTTAATCTTCTTTCCTATTTATATTGTCCCAACATTCAAGGCTATAGTTTAAATGGTAAATGGACAGAAAGTCACAGGACAAAAAGTCACAAATCATTATTTTAATACACATAGGACAAAAAGTCACAAATTTCAATTTTAAATATAGGACAAAGTCCCAGTTTGCTTGTATGTTCATGACATTTCTTTTCCCACATTAAATTCTACAGCCAGCAGATAGTTAAATTGATACATTTGATAGTGATAAGATCTTGATGCAACCTGTTTTGCTTATGTGGTGACCTCTAGATGTGTATTCCATCATTGCTTTTAGTGATATACTGGAATATTCATTGCATTTTATCAGTGGTGAGGTGTACTCGATACAACATTATGTGATAAAGTTTTCAAAGCTTAAATACAAATTCTGCAAAAAAACAACAGGTGGTACCTATTTGCTCACAAAAGCCATACTGCAGACAGCACCAGGAAATAAGAGCAGAAATTGAAAGGAAAAAACTTAGAACTGTCTCCTCTGTATTGTTAGTTTGATTTATTTCTGAAGAAAGAAACCATACTCCCCTCCCCCCCCTAATTAGAAACCGCTAACTGTTGTCAAAACTATTAATTAGATATGCATCCTGCTTGTTGATTCAGAAATCAAGTTGTTGTTTTAAAAGGGATATTTTAATGATTGTAAATATACAGTATACGTACTTCCTTTAAAGCCACAACACACAAATGTAACAATTTTATTGGTTAAAAAAGCTCACACAAGTAGGAAGCTTAATCTTTCAACTTCATACAAAAACAAAAACAAGAATATCTTTGAAAAAATCTCCAAAAACATTTAAAAATAATAAAAATAAAATTAAAAAAAATTGATATAAAAAATAAAATGCTGTGAAAAATACCTCTGCAAAAACACTTAAAAAATATTACTGGAATTAAACATAATATTTAATATTTAGGTTGATTTTTTTTTTAATCAAACTTTTTTTTTAATTGAAAATGAACAAATAATGAAAATTGTGACTTTTTCTCCTATTTTTTACAATATTTGAGGTTGTGACTTTGTCTGTGACTTTTTGTCCTGTGACTTTCTGTCCTACATTCGTTTAAACTATGGTGAAAACAAGTTAATTATCAATGAGATGATGATGAGGTCTGCTTTGTACTAGACATCTCACCCCTCTCTGACACATTATTTTGATTCTGAGCCAACCAGTCTTTGCTCTTTCTCCTAAATATTGCATGCTAGCGGAGAAGCAACAAATACTAATTTTATAGTCTTTGGTTTGACCCGATCTGGCACTTGAGACAATGTCAAGTGTGGTGTAAGATATGGCATAATGTTTTTTTGGTTTCTCACAACCAGTTAAAGAAATCAGGCTTAGTAAAAAAAAAAAAAACCTCCCATATTAATAACTTCAAAATTTTATTGCAGAAATATCTGTCTGCTTCGATTATTCCTTGAAAAAGAGGAATTTTTAAAAAGGGAATTACTACAACATTAAAATATATAAATCCCCAGTAATATGAAGCATATTACCAAAGAAATAAAAAATTGTACTGTGAAATATTATCTTGTGTGTTGGACACAGAGTCATATTAATATATTCAGAAAGGTCAAAAACTTTTTTTTTGTATTTTCAGCCTGCAGTATTGGACAATTTACTAGGCTCTATGAAGTATGTCTTGACAGGAATGGGGCTGTTACGCATTAACCTAGAAAATCCAAAGAATAGGGTATGTTATTGATAAAAATACCCAGAACAGAGAATAAACACACAAAAAACAAACTGCACTTAAAAGAACAAATTCAAGTTGACATTTTCTAATTAGTTTCATATCTGTCTGCCTTTCTTAGTGTTTATGGGTTCTTTCAATTGGTTGTCAGTAACTGTGACAGTATCAGGACTAATATTGACATGGTCATGAATTACAGAAAGAAAATACTGACAGGATCCTGACTTCCGGTAAACAAATACGGAGAGGGTCAGAACTTACAGTAAAGAAATAGGGTTAGGGTTATGGTGTTTAACACCACTTTCAACAATATTTTAGTTATATCGTTGCAGTCAGTTTATTGGTGGAGGAAACCAGAGAAAACTACAGACCTGCTGGAAGTCACTGATGAACTTTATCACATGATGTTGTATCGAGTACACCTCGCCTAAGCAGCATTCAAACTCACAATGGCACTGATTGCATAGGTAGTGGTAAATCCAACTAGCATACGATCACAACCACGATGGCCTTGAAAGAAATATAACTAGCAGGATCAGAATTAATACATTGTATATTATACAGATATAATTGTCTAATGACTGTTTCTTTTAGACCTATAGCAAAAATATTGTTAGCCTATTATATCAAGGGACTATTTTCAACACAATCCTTATTTTAAATTTTATTTCTGGTTCACAATTTGTTTTCTTTTATATAACAAGTTTTTATGACAATGATGTCCAGCTGTTTTCTACAACAGAAGATAAAAGTCAGTTATGGGGAACAGATTTGTGATACATGATCCCCCATACTAGGCAAACGAACTCAAATTTATGCAACTTTATAAACTTTAAATTGAAATTTAATAGGAAAATTAAAGCCTTTTTAAAATATATGTTAAGATATTACTAAAGTTAGGTGTATCATTCTGGTATATTGAAATTAAATAAGGTCACTGTAGCATAACAAAGTTGTAAAACAATTCTCATTTTATGTCAAGATTTTTATGATAACATGGGTTATTGACATATATGTTAAATAAGTTCATTATAGTGTGAGAAAGAGGTTAATTCATTACTTGGCTTTTATCATTGTTTATGTACAGAACATAAACATACCAGTTTGGTGTTAACTCATATCAAATGGCTGGTTGACTATAAAAAGAAAGTGTTAAAGAGAAATCTGCTGTAATATCATTTTGTTGGTGGATTGGGATTTAAAATTGGATGACCCAGAATTATCAGCAAATTATCTACATTACAAACATGTTGTAAAAAAAAAACTAGAGGCTCACCCCTGACCCTGTATCACTCACCCAGGCCTTTCAATAAGGGGTGGTACCAGGTATTTTTACCCACCTAAAATGGTAATTGGTACCTCCTGATTTTAAAGAGTGTTGTATAATATATTCATGAAAATTGTTCAAATTTTGATAATAAGTACTGCCTATAAATAGTGAAGTACTGGTAGACTAGAAAAATATTGAAAACCCTGCTCACCTGGTCGTTCATGCAGTCTGAGTTCCATGATAGTGCATGTGTTTGTAGTTTCTGAGAATAAGTTTTTTTTATCATATTCACATAGACTCATATGTTAGACAGCCATCCTGGATTTCTGATCCATGCACACAAAAATTGAAAATGTAGAAGTGGACCATCAAGTGAAGCCAGTGGTAACTGGTTATTCTTGTGCTATGTGTTTGTCCTTTAGTTGGAATGGGTTTTTTTTGTGCCTGAGGTTCATTATTCTCATGTTTCATATACACAGCCAACTTTACTCAATGCAAGATACAATTTATATTTCATTCATTATATAATTAAATTCAATTTTATTTCACATTCTTCCGTGGACATGTTCATTTAACCAGCATCTCCAGTGATAATTCGTTTCCATTTTGGGTAAAAATTTCAAACTATATATCTCCTGCGGTGGCAGCAATATTGGATCTACGAATAACACAATAAAGAAGCATTTTGTAAAGGAACATTTCATCCAAATTTACTTTTAAATGGCTCAGTGGTAATAGAGAAAAATTGAAGAATATGTTTCCCATAGACTTTATCTTTCAATGGTGGCCATTTTGAATTTACAAAAAAAAAATAATAAAACTTTTATAAGGGACTCTCCAATGGCTATACATTTATAGTTTGAAGTTAATCAAGTGTGTACTTTCTGAGGAAACTTGTATAATTCAATATGTTAATAAAATTTATGCTGCTTTGACAGCCATCTTTGATTTCTGATCAATACAAAATACAAAAAACATCCATTTTGTGAAGGATTATAGAACCGAGTTTGCCTTGAAATAGGCTACTTAGTGAAAACAATACATCAAATGGCTCCTTTATGAGGGGAACAACACATTATCAAACTTAAAAGTTTGGCTTCATGTCTTAAATAGTTTTAAAAATATGTTATAACTGGCAAATGTGAGAATGTAATGATGTAGTATAATAGCTGTAAGTGATATAGATGACTTACTATGTAGATGTATTTTGTGAAGGAGGCCAGATGTCACCAGGTGTTAAGATATTGCTATGTATGTATCTTTAGGCCTTTATAAAATAACACTATCAAGGTACATATATACCAATGTTAGTTGTAATGGATGTGAACTAAAGACAGTCTAGTCAGTGTTGCTTAAAATAATGGAAATGACAAATATGCTGAAGAGAAAACATAAGAAATCTCCAAGAAACAGCAATACTTCTTAGACCATGGGTGAATCAATCTTATACAAATATATAAATGCTCATATTGTATATGTATATGCCCCCTGTGGGCCCTTGATTCGTGAATCAATAAACTTATGACTTATGACTTATATATGTATTTAATACAACAGTTTATTGAACAAACTCCTGCTTTACAATAACCTAAGCAGGCCAAATATTTAATAATTACAGCTGCCACCACAGGAAGAACATATCAAACAGTTGCATCTGGTTTTGAAAGTTAGAATAATTATACTGTAAAGAAGATACAGATTTTTTTATGACCTATAAATTTATTCTATTTTTCCAATAGGAAAGCTTAGTTAATTTAAACATATTTTATTGTCAAATATATACATTGTACAATATACAAAGCTTATTTACTACAGTCAAACCTGGTTAATATGGCACCTGTATATAGCAAATCACTGTCTATAAAGGACAGTTTCATATTCTCCATTTTATGAGTAATGCATATAATTTAAACCTGTATATAAAGACCAAAAGCAACTGGTCATAATGGGCACACTTTTGTAAGCCATAATATTGTCCTGTGAAAATATGTCCGATTGTATCTTTTTCAAATGAAAAATTCCCAACAGACCAAAAGAAGTCACCTCTGTGCTTTATTCCGTCCTCGGACTTTATCATAGAAAATAATTGTGACAGAGGACAATATTTCACGGCGGACACTATTTAATCCTACACTTTCAGGCTTCCTTCAGTGACTTTCATACAGATTTGTCTGAAGATAAATAACATCATACATTGTATCAGACAATATATACATGTATATAAATTTCAGCTCATTTTCAATGAAATCAGTTATTATGAAAAATCTGTTATATTGAACAGATTACTTCCCCCCCCCCCCATATATCAGGTCTGGTTTTACTGAAGTTTGGTTGTAATGATATAATTTCACATCTCCCTACAATTTCATTATCAGTAGACTGGATTGTATTATGGCTTAGTCTGTATTATTTGTCAACCACCTCTATAGTTTGTCTGCTTATCTTGCTAGTGACAAACCAAGAACTGTTAACTAGTCAAGGTTGGAATTATCAGGTGTGACCCGCCGGAACCGGGTGAGTTGGCAGGTATATGTGTTAGACTTGTGGTGTAAGGATTTGCATGCTCACCTTGAGTATGATAGGTTACAAGTTTGAGTGAGTGAATCAGTAATTGTTGTATGATGTCAAAATGAACAATTTTTCAACTTTCATGGTGGGAACAAGTTTCTTGTAATGCTTTAATTTGTACTAGACCAACATGCAGGTTTTGATTTTTCTAGTGCTGCCTCTTTGAAACAACAGTCCATAGGTAGACTTAGACATGTTGCTCTACTCTGATACATTACATGTATCTTGAATCCAAGCAAACCAATTCTTTGTTCTTACTTCTTTATCCTTAGTTGAGAAACAGCAAATGTCAGTGTAATATTCTTTTGTTAGAAGTATTTCTGTTATATGGATGACAAACTTATAAAAAATTATGATTGAATATCAATTTGATGACTAATGTTAGGTAGGCAGTTTCACAATATCTTCCCAGTCAAGTGTAGGGCCGAAATTAGAGATCTTCCTGTTGATGTATAAAGGGTTTCACAATATCTTCCCAGTCAAGTGAAAGGCCGAAATTAGAGATCTTCCTGTTGATGTATAAAGGGTTTGAAAGGATTTTGAGAGAAAGTTTTAACATTATGTACTTTTATGTGCATGCAGAAATAAAAGCTCTAATTTGTATTCTAGACATTTTTTCCCAAGCCTATATGTGCACACAGTTTCAATTTATGTTTGTTATTTTATATTCCAGGTGTATGCAGAGAAAGTTCTAACTTGTATTTGTTGTTTTGATAAAAATCAGAACATGTTTCATGGTGTGTATTCATCCCTCAAGTCTTTATGGCAAGATCGAGGAGTAAGGCTTGCCGTTTCCCGTGGCTATGAATATGAGCTTAACGATTCTGCTATATAGTAAGTTAAAGTTGTCATATACAAATAGAAGTGTTAGTCATAAAAAAGGTAATGAAATATATTGTGATCAGAAAACTCATCTAAAAGGCTATAAAAAAAAAATGAATTAAAAAATATTAATGATTCATTATTGTACTTTAAATAAATACAATGTTACAACAAAAGACAATAATTCAGGAATGCTATACTATGATACATTTCAATACAGGTAAAAAACAATCAATATTATGACATACTGATTTAATAAAAGAAACTGATTCATACACTGAAGTTAATTAACAAAGCAAAATCTATTAAGTTACATTTCTTGAAACTGTAGACATCAAATAGATATGCCTGGGTAGGTGTTCTCACCTAGTTCTCACCTGGCTCAGGTGTTTGTTTGATCTGTGTATTGTCTGCCTATTGACAAGTAATTGATAATGGTGAAGTGGTCTGTTAAATGGTCATTCATGCTTTAGGTGATAATCCCTGGCTTAGGTGGTCACATGACATCATTTTGATCCAAGATAAATATAGGAAATCTTTATGCTTATGTCAACCTGTTACGTTTGTATTAATTAATAAATAAACTGTTCTGTCCTTATATTTAACCCTATTTTAATGTTGAGGTCAGGTTTATGGTGTTTAACACTGATTTCAACAATATTTCAGCTATATCATGGCTGTTTTAAATGTTAATGAGGATATTTAGTCTAAATGCTTGAAATATGTGTTGAAATATAATATACATGTATTGTTTGTGCCATTTTTATCCCCTCGCCAATGAAGTTGCGAAGGGATATAGTAATGCTTCTGTCCGTTCGTATTTCTTCCGTAACATCCTTGTGAACACTAGAATCAACATCCTTCAATGGATTTTGACCAAACTTGGTACATACTTAGTCCTTAAGAAAATCTGGAACCCTATTGGTCAAATTTTTGAGACAATTCAGTATGCACTTTGTCATCGCAAATTCTCCTACATATGATTAATGATAAGTTCATGAAACTTTGTACATCGCAAGATCCTAATATGAAGATGTGCACATTAGTAGGATATCCCATTCCATTGAGTTTACCCCTGTTATGCTTCTTTGGACTTAGAAATTTTGAGACAATTCACCATGTGCTTTGTCATCACAACTCCTCCCACATGATTAATGAGATGTTTGTGAAACTTAGTATATTGCAAGATCCTAATATGAAGATGTGCACATTAGTACCATATTCCGGTCCATTGAGTTTTTCTAGAGTTATGCCCAAAACTATGCACTTGTACATCCTTAGATTCTAATGTGTAGTTATGCGCATTCAAATACCATTTGAACTTTTCCTCACGAAATATGGTTTTGATATTGGACTGATGGATCTTCACGAAATATTGTTATTTTCAAGGTCAAAGGTCAAGGTCACTGGTTCAAATTTTTAGGTGAGGGGATATGCCATGCTTTGCGTTGCCCTTGTTCTAATTTATCTCTATACATAAGCAATTTATAATTTTTATTTTTAGTTATTTTGAGAATATGGATAGAATATGCCATCATGCTTTTGTACCTAACTCTAAAGATGTACTGAGAGCTCGAGTACGGACAACAGGCATCTTAGAAACATGCTTTAAAATAAACAGTGTTCTTATACGGTAGGTATATTCCTCAGATATCTAATACCTAGACATGAAAAAAGGTTTGTGTGGGGGGTTATAGTGTCTAACGCCACTTTCAGCTATATTTCAGCTATATATGGCGGTCAGTAAATCCAAATACCATACAATCATGACCAAGGAGGCCCCGAAAAGAAATGTATCTTTAGACTTGTCAGGTAATATATATATATAGACAATATATGTATATTGTCAGGAATAAATATAATTTATTTGTTCAAGCTTTAGAAACAGGTATAAAAGCGAGACTCTCTGGCCTGTTTCGCAGGAAGTGCAAATCAATTTTAATTTTATTTTTTAAGACAATGTACAAATATTGTGTTTATCTTGCAATGTCAAAAAGTCTAAAATGATTACCAAAGGTTACAGAAGAAAGGAGAAAATGATTACCAAAGGTTACAGAAGAAAGTCTAAAATGATTACCAAGGTTACAGAAGAAAGGAGAAGCATTTTTCTAATCATTCTTTAAGGTGTCCTCAATCACGTCATTATTAAAAGTTTTTCTGTTTCTTTTTCTTTTCTATTTTAGCAACTTTGACTATTTCTACCATTCACTCTACATTAATCTAAAAAAAACCTTATTAGGTCCATTACTAAAATAACTATGAAGTTTATTTGACCTCTTATATAATTAGTACACAAAATCAGAGGATTGACAGATTATAAAAAAGGGAACGCTTAAACCATGTAAATCCCTTCTTAGTTACATAACCAGACAGATCTCATAAATAAAAAGTAAAGATGAATTACATAACATTTTATGTGGAATGTTTAAAGTCACTACATAGTTATCTTAAATACATACACATTACAATAAAGACTTCCTTATGTAAAGATTGTAAACAAAATAATCGTGGGTTAAATTTTGGATTATTGGTATTTATGCCACTTTCAACAATAATTCAGTTTTATCATGCAGGGCAGTTTTATTGATATCTGGAATAAAACACTGACCTTATAATCATTACCTAAGTTGCTGACAAAATCTGTCTCATAAGGCTGTATTATATATGTTGTGTATATCACACCATATGTTGAAGTTAAACAGATAAAAACTAATACTGAAAAAACTGTACAGATTCTCCTCAACTCAAAAGACTGTCAACGTTTACAGAAATGATGATAACATAAACATTAAAAGTAGGAAAGCAAGCTCATTTGTCAATTTACATTTCAATACACAATCTATATTATGACATACTTTATAAATAAAAGAATCTGAATCATATGATGAAATAAATTAAGAATTAAATCTATTATTTAAGTTAATTGAAATATAAACATCAAATAGACATGATTGAGTAGGCGTGTAGAAAAAAAATCACAACCGATTGATTTAGTATTGATCATCTAGTTGTAATCATCCAGAACAATTAATGATCTACACGAGAGACCAGATGTTTATTAATTGAAACAATGTGATAAGTTTGATTTTTTCATTCTTATTATAGAAACAGTGATAAGAAATTGACAATTAATAAGAAAGGATATGAATGTAAATGAACATGAGAGAATATCCATCATTACACTCAATGTTTTCAGGATATTCTTTATTTATAATTTAAAAAATAAAACAGATTTCTAGTTAAGTGTGCATGGCAGTTTTCTGGTTTCATCAGATATGTTCAAAACCCACAGATTGGAAGGCCAAACAATTTAAATCATATCTAATTTCACATGATTCTGTATTATTTATTGAGAATTTACTAAAATTATTATTGCATTCACATTGTAGTGTTACATATTGTATGTTTAGATTTCCATTCTATACAATCTGGTTTGATTTATGGTGTTTAGCGCCACTTTCAACAATATTTCTCAGTTATATCGTGCAATATTTCAGTTATATCTTGGCGATCATTTGTAAATTAGTTTAGTAATTACATACACCTGTGTAAATGATATACTGGTATACTTTTTGACTGATTCTAAGGTTAAAATGAACCTGTTGGCTTGAATAAAATATATTTATTTTTTGTAGAATGTTTGATGTAGGAGGTCAGAGGTCAGAGAGAAGGAAATGGATTCATTGTTTTGGTGATGTTAAAGCTGTGTTATATGTAGCAGCTCTTAGTGCTTATGACATGTACTTGTTTGAAGATCCAGATGTGGTAAGAATCTTAAATTTCTTATCCCCTCCCCCCCCCAAAAAAAAATTCGAACTACTGTGTAATCTCGGAAAATAACAAGTAATTAATTCAGTGATAATTTATGTATATGTTTTTAGCATTGTGCTCCCAGGGCATCACATATTATAATACCATACAAATACCAAGCTGTATCTGGAGTTTTTAATTTTGTAACTTCTTTTACAACTTGAATGTAGTGTTACAATTTCAATTTGATTTTCTGCCTTGATGTCCTTGAGTTACTGCCCTTTAATTTATTTGATAAGACAGAGCATCTATGTACTTTAAATACAATATAATCTAATTTTGTTCATGACAAATCACAGGAAATTTTGTATCAACAATATCTTCAGTCAGTTATATTGATAGAGGAAACCAGAGTACATGTAACCCTAATAATCCAGTCAGTCGTTATATTACTCTCCCGGTAGTCGCCTGGATGCATTCATTGATAAAATCCGTCAAGCGGAAATAGTAAATCGCTATGACTTATGGGTATTACGACATTGCCATTAGGCACGAATGGCACGTTAAATAGGAGCATGTGTTTGTAAATAATGTCCAATGGAGCGATCTTTTTATTTTCTTTTGAATTTAAAGGTGTATTTGTCTTCTAAATTTGCAAATGCACAATCATTCTCCATGTTTGTCTTGTCAATATTTACAAACGGAAGTAAAGGAAGTCACTAATGCACATATGCACTAATATCTGACATTTGATTGGTCGTCTGAACCAGACAGCAGCTGAAAGAGTTTATCCATTAAGTGCGTTCAAGCCCTCATCCAGCGATAGTGCCGATAGAGGGCGCAGTATTATTTGAGTTAGAGTACATGGAGAAAACCAAAGACCTACTTAAGACAATGACAAACTTTATCACATGATGTTGTATCAAGTAAACCTCACCAAGTCAATTTCAGTTAGGTCGTGGTGGTTTGTTTTATCGGTGGAGGAAGCCTGCCATGCCCAGAGAAAACCACCGACCTGATGCAGGTCACTGAGAAACATTTATAGCATAAAGTTGTACAAGTACACCTCACCACCTGTTTAAATTGAAATCAAAACTTTAGTGGTGATAGTCATTGATTGCTTTGGTATTATATAAATCTATCTAACCATATTGTCATGACCACGACATGTTCCATAAGTTGCAATAATAAGGTGTAGTTGCTGCGATCTAATCTGTGACCATGCACACCATCTTAATTTTATTTTTCCTTCCATCTTGTTTGTGAATATTAATAACATCATCAATTCGTTATTAGTGCTGTAGATAGTAATACATGCCTTTTGTGTACAATGTATTTCTTTAATGTAGCAAATTGTATTTCATCAGTTTGTTTAATTGTGTCTAATCCATTTTGTCTATTTGATTGGCAAATAAAATACGTTTAAACTAAACTGATCCTCAAACAAATGTCCAAAGTTGACCAAACAAAGGTATTCCAAACACTGAGAGTAAATTTGTCTATGATTGTATACATAGGTGTCAAAAACCTTATTAAATACATGTAATGTAAAAGATAAGCTGCATGAATTATTTTTAAAGTTGATGAACATTCTAAAATATTGTATTCATATGTCAAAATATAAAACAAGGGGAGATAATCACCTCATATTGGTAAAAACAAAACATTTACTGGTATAAATATACTTTCTCTTGCAGAACCGGTTAGAAGAGAGTTTAAGTTTGTTTAAGGGTATATGTAACAACAGATTCTTTAGAAAGACTTGCATGGTAAGTGATAGATACAAATAAATAACAACCGCATAGATGGTGTAATAAATAGTTAGCGTGCTTGTCTCGAGTGCAATAGATCTTGGGTTCGAGCTCCGATTGGGTCAAACCAAAGACTATAACATTGGTATTTGTTGCTTCTCCGCTAAGCAAGCAGCATTAAGGAGAAAGAGCAAAGACTGGTTGGGTCGGAATCGGGATAATATGTCCGAGTGGGACGACATGTCTATCCGCGGACTATTGTTTCAATGAGCTAGCACTATTAAAAAAATCCAACTCAGCGTGTTGGTATAGTACAAACCGGACCTCATCATCATTTCATTGAAAATTAACTTGTTCCTGCCATGATATAGCTGAAAAATTGATGAGTAGGCATTAAACAACAATCATTCAATCACTCAAATAAATAACAGATAATTTTGGAAGGAAAGGTATGATGTGGATAATACAATGAATCTTTTATAATGCTATACCCGGTAATATCCACATTTGTCCTGTGACTGTCGAGGAGAAGAAAATCATTGTATTCATCATATTTTATTCAAAAGTCACATTATAGAACTAGGGGAGATAATCACTTCATTTTTAATAATAAGTTGTGGTCAAAAAGAAATAAGGGAGATAATAGGGTCATCATTTATGATGGAGGACATTAAATTCTTTAAAACCTTTTTTTAACAAGACAATAATAATGACCAAGACCAGTTTTGTAAAACAATAGTTGGCTAGTGCCTTCACTGCAGTTTGAAATGAGCTTGTGGATTGATTACCATGCCAGCTTTACTTTCTATAATAAATTCATATTACCTAATCTTATTGTATAAATGTTGATTTAAAGGGATTTATTAACACATTTTTAGCTAAGACCTTTGTGGTTATAAGTCATGACTAATACAAACTGTTGATGGATAAATAATGATTGAACAGCACCTGTTTATAATTCACACGATCTACAGTTTCGCATGTATTATTTTGGTTAATCTATTTCAAGTTAATTCTTGCCAATTATAAATCTATGTGCATGTTTTAAATGCAAAATGCAATATCTTAACTGGTTATGGTGTTTAATGCCACTTTCAACAATATTTCAGTTATATCATGGCGGTCAGTTTTATTTATCTTAACTGAAAAACCAATATAAGATATTGACATCTTTATTAACACAATTCTTGTCTAATTTTTTCCAATCTCATCGGTGGTGTAATGGTTAGCATGCTCGCCTCGAGTGCGGTAGATCGTGGGTTTGAGCCCTGGTCGGGTCAAACCAAAGACTATAAACTTGGTATTTGTTGCTTCTCCGCTAAGCACGCAGTATAAAGGAGAAAGAGAATGGACTCAGGTTGGCTCAGGAATCGGAATTGGGAAGACATGTCTATCCACTGACTGAGATTTCATTGAGCTAGCACTATAAAAATCCAACTAAGCGTGTTGGTCTAGTAAAAAGCGGACCTCATCGTCATCTCATTGAAAATGATCTTGTTCTCTCTATAATAGATATAGCTGAAAAATTGCTGAGTTGGCGTTAAACAACAATCACTCGCTTACTCTAATTTTTTTGCTTTTATATTTATCATCACAACGGCCAGTTTGGTTAGTTATTTTTAAATCATTTGGATTGGTTAACCTTTTTTTAAGAACATAGTGATGACATAGTCATGTTTTATAGGACTAAAACAGTGGTAAAATAATCATCCATGTCTATGATAATGTATAAATTATCAAGTAGGACTCCATTGGTCTGTTGCTTTGATGTTAAATCAGAGTACATACAAAGATGAGAGACAATGGTACTATTTCAAATCTTTTTATAACTATGTATAAAGAGCATAAAATAAAGATGCTTTTTAATGTATAAAGTTATTAAATATGGACAGTTGATATACTTTCAGTACACAGAGTTCATCAAACACATTAAAACATGCTATTTTTTCAATTATGATTCTGTTTCAATTTTCAGATTTTATTTTTAAACAAAGTGGATTTATTTAAGGACAAAATTCGTCATTCAGGAAGACATCTTCGTAATTTCTTTCCCGACTATCGAGGTAAGTTGATAAATTTAAAATGTATGAATAAAATTAGAATGCTTATTATTTTTCTGAAAATTTGCACATGATCAAATAATACACTTTTGTGTAGTGACGATATAAATGTCATCTGACTTCCATCTTTTGAATTTTTTTCCAGTGCAGTTTTAGTTACGGTAACAAGTTTCTGAGGAGCTTAGTCTTCAATTAACATGGTAAATGTATTTACACGGTGTAGTTCTTAGGAACTATATCTGATGATAACAATTGACACAAGGGAATGTTGTAGTAACAGTTGTATGATAGGTGCATTTACCTGTAAGCAATGCAGTCAATTCCTGTGTGTAGTGAGGTGCACTTGATACAAATTTGTGTGATAAAAGTTTCTCAGTGACCAATCTGATTAAAATTAGACCTTTAATTGCTTTGTCTTTTCTGATAGGTCAGTGTCACTGACATAAAGATCTAAAGAAATGTTGTAAAGCGTCATTTTCAGGTGACCTTTATGTGTCCAATCAAATTGCCACACACACATACATGCATATGATTTATTTAATAATATAAAAATATTTTTCAGGTAAAGATCGTGATGTAGACAGTGCTGCCCATTATATACAGATAGAATTTCAGCGACAAAATCATGTTCCATCCAAAGTCGTCTACCCTCATTTTACTACGGCTACAGACACCAGCAATATCCAGGTTGTGTTCCAAGTTGTCATGGACTCCATTTTAAAGGATAACCTTCGGAGTAGTACATTATTATGATTTTTATTGTTTATGTTGCCTAATTAGGAACATTTTACTTAATACCAAGTAGGATCTTTAAACAATTTTGATTTGTATTATTATAAATTTTCAATTTTAAAATTTGAATTATTACAGCCAGTACAACAAAAGTTAAAACAAATACCAAATTATTCATTTATCTTGCCGCTTTCTTGAATAAGAAAAAGATTGGTAAGATTTTCTTCAATTCTTGTATATTTAGTTACCAGAAAATGGAATGAAAATGACGGTCAAAATACTTAAAAGATAATTTTTTGGTATTCCTTCAATTCTTGTATGTTTAGTTATCAAATTATTAAAAGAAAGATTAAACAGTGATTGTGAACTATTCCAACAATATTAACAAAGATGGAATGTATATCACAAAAAAAACTTGATAATTCTTTAGATTCCTGAAATATTTTAATAGAAAAAGAAACCTTTGTTAATGCCGACATGAGTTTGAATTTGTTGTTTATACTAAGACACGTGTTCACTACTTGATATTAGGTGATGTGTTCCTGTAAATAAGTAGTTGCCAAAATATAATAAATTATATCTGTGATATGTATATAAGAACAGAGGAGTTATTATGAGGTTTTCTTATTTTGATCTCAAGTCATACTTTTAACATTATATTAGAATATTTTAATGTTTTTAATCATCATATGTACTATATATAGATTATATTTTATCTTGTGTAAACTTTTTAATAGGAAATGAAGTTATGAAATTGCATCTGCGATGTTATTTGTTTTTCAAATTGGAAAATTAGAGCTTGAAGCTTTGACCAAGATATTGAAGTAATATTAATGGGAGACTCCATGTTAAATGAATTTAATTAATCTTTATGAAAATGGAAAGGTGATATATATCAAAATTCACACTCCAATTTTTATATCCAAATTTCAACAAAAAAATAGTCCCTGTCAAAGACACTTTTTTTTCTCACAAATAATGCCCCTATTGTAATAAACAATAATATCCCTTGTTTTATAATGACAACTAAATGGATTTTATGTTGAAAAATAGCTCAGTTTTGGTAAAGGGGGAAAGGGGGGGGGGGTGTTGACTGACAATATTATGAATATTTTTAAGTAAAGCTCAGTTGTAAAGTGATTGTGTGATTTTAATTCTTTTTTTTTGTTTGTATGAAAAGTGGTTGATTTTTTTCCTCAGTATGGTATTATTTTTTAATGAGTGTATTTTGTAAAGGGTTCCATACTTTCTTTTATTAGAGAAATATTTTATTATTTTAAGTATATTTAATGGAAAGGTTGTCTGAGGTTAGATGTCCCTACAATAGAAAATGTACAGATAGAAGATTTATTTAAAAGGTTGTCAGTTCTATCTCAAATACTATGGACCCCACTCAATATTAGAGTAATTCAACTCAATCAGAGGTTGAAAAGTTTATATATGAACTGAAACCAGTAGCCATAATTTTGTTAATGTATCAGTTTACTGGTATTTTGTTGATGGCAAATTTATCTTTTACCAAAATTGAGTGTTGTCATATTCTCCCAATTTTTATATGACCTGAAACTAAGCATTGTTTACAAAGGGGAGATAATTAATATCACTACATGTAATTGTCCACAAAAAGGAAAAAATATATATAGATATATGACATGTTTTGTGTATTATTATCACCGTGTCAGTATTCTCATTGAAATATTACTTATAAAGTTCATATCACAATACATTGACATGGCAATACTCTAAAATTGTTATTTAATCAAAACCTTTCTAGTCACCACCCATTAAGTAGGACAGATTTATACTTTGATGCTGTATTAAATTAAGACATGTTCCTTCTTCATAAAACAGAGCATGGATGAATATTTTGTATACATTAGTTTGTTTATAACCAATGCAAAATAAATTATGTCAGAGTCCAGATATTGTGGTCATAAAGCTTTTGAATACAATTTTTTTTTTGCTCATACTTCAAAATTGTCCAATCAGAACAAAGTATTAATTTTATACAGTGTTTTTATTGTCCAATCAGAACAAAGTATTAATTTGATACAGTGTTTTTATTGGCATAGATTTTTTTAGGTACGAGTATACACTCAAAAGTTTTATGATCGTAAGGCTTGAATTGTTTTGATATAAGTAATATAATATAATAATGATTACATTATCACTGTACTAACATTATACCATTGTACATACAAAACATTACTATTTATTTACCATCCTGTATGTTCACACTGCCAAACACAGTTGTCTTCCCTCTCAGGAGACTTCAATGATCTCAGTAGAAAAGATTTTATGCCTCTTTTGCATCATTTCCATGGAAACGTTTAATATCATGCTCATTTTGTATATAAGTTGTTATCTTTATTAATTTTATTAATTTTTTTTTTCATGGAACAAAATTTCTAAACTGCCATGCAAGATTCTGTATTATTATTTTCTACTTTGAAACATCCATATTTATCACTGAAAGACGTTTTATTTTATTTTATCTACTAAATCAAATGATGGTTTTAATTTTGTCCATGTATAATGTCTTAATTTACAAGGACGAACATTTTGTATTGTTATGAATAATTTTTTACCACAAAATGAAAAATTATACAATATATATACATTTGTGTAATGATATTTTATAGTTTATTCTGAAAAAGGTAAATCTCTGTCATAACATTTTGTCACAATAGTAAAGCATTTATATTTGATCAGATTTCCCCCGATTTTCTATGGTATGTTTGCAACCAAGTTCAAAGATAAGTCTGTTTTAAAATATTAACCACTCTTTTTTTGAGGAGGGGAACTTGTTAGCCTTTAGAATTTTAAATTGTAGAGTTTGACCTCTGATACTAATTAAATTCATCATTGGTCAAGCAAGTTCAAGGCTATACAGTTATTTATTTTTTCCTATTTACACCATTTCAATGTTTATTGGAGCATTAATGGTGTATTCAGTACATAATCAAATTTTACAGAGAAAAATAACAGACATTCTTTTTGGGGGCATATTTATGCACTAAATTATTCAACAGTGAAGAACGCTTTTCGTTTCAATTGCATTGCAGACTTTCAATAGCCTTGCAAATGGTATCTTTACAAAAGAATAAATTCAGTGGTCAGGGACATTACCTTATTTGTACATAATAATTATTTAAGCCAATCAATGCACTCATTGAATTTTCAGATTTACTATAAAGTATACATTGTATTTGTTTATGTTTGAAGTAACTAACAGTGCTTGTTTTTTTGTTGTTGATGTTATATTATTTTTGTACATATCGATCATTTAACATTTTACCCTCCTATGAATTGTGAGTAATAATATTTTACATCCTTGCTCTAAAATCTTACGTAACATTTATTAAGGTATCTTTTTATGTGTATATTGGTGATTTGTTAGCCAATTTTTTAAACGGTTTTTAGACATATCATAAATATTTACCTTACTTTACCCAAATGATGAGGTAAAATGTTCTGGTCAGTGTGGTTGCTCAAAATAATGGAATACAAATATATTATTCTATTATTAATTTTTTTTTTAGTAAGAATGTATTTCATAGAGCAATATTGCATTGAAGGAAAAGCCTGTCATGTGAGATGTGATGGGAATTCCATTTCCAGCAAAATTTATCAACAATAGTATATTTATCGAGAATTTGTCGAAGTGATGTCAGTGGTAGCAATATAATGTCACCGAAATACACAATAGAAATCAATGGTAATATTTCGTATCACGCTTGTTGCTTGATAATGTAAAGATCAAAGGGGAAATATACAAATCATTGATAAGCCTTGTTATTACAAATGAATACATAACATTCTTGTTATTTTGTGAATATAATTACTCCACGTTTAACACTTCTGTACAATGGTTTTAAAAGGTTTTAAGATAAGGTATTTTGGACTCAATGATAGGTTTAAGTTTTTAAATATTACGCATAATTCTCTAGAGAATCAAACAGATACATTTATTTACACTATGTCTTTGAATTCAGACATTCTAGACTGAAATAATCAAGTTTTAAAAGAAATTTAACATTTTATGAAAATTGTGAGAGCTCTGTAAAGATTGTCTATGAAAATATTCAGCTCTCTTCAGTAATATGTGGATATCTTTTATCTTAACAAACGTGACATGAAGTCAAATGTGACGTGTCCTTGCTGTAGGTTGAATATCAATGTTTTTCAACACACCTGTTCAGAAAGGTATAAATTGTAGAAAATACATTAAAGCTTATTTCGAATGGAAAATCAAGATAGCAGTTTCTACCAGACATAGTTTTATTTAAGGCACAATGGGAATAATGTGAAAAGGCTTTCATATGACTTAGCATTGGACTGTCAAAGTTAAAGTTTCTATTGTGTATCAGAAGTCTTAGGTGACTGCCTTTGAAAGTAACTTTTAGTGTACAAATTTTCTTAAATATTCCTAGATACAGCTTATCTGATTTTCATTAGTAATCCTGTAGTAATTATAAACACAATTCTTTTTTGTTATTTTTTTTCCATCTAAAAATCAGCCAGTTTATAACAGATGAGCTTGACACTCAAGTGAGCCTCTGGTTCCTGTTTTAATACTAGATCAAGATATTGTAATTTAGAAAAATTTCAGAATATAATTTTTTTTTTAATTCATAACTACATTTCATAAATAGGTCATATGGTCAAGACAAATATAATATGCACATGTCATAAAAGTCACGAAGTCAAGACCGTAGCCATGCTGCACATGTCACAATAAGTCACAAGGTCAAAAGCTTAGCAATATTACATATGTCACAATAAGTCACAAGGTTAAAACCTTAACCATAAAACATATCAGAATATGTGACAAAGTCAAAAACATATCCATACTACACAAGTTAAAAATATAGCCATACTACACATGACACAAAACATCGCAAGATCAAACACATAGTCATACTAAACGTGTCACAAAAGATCGCAAGATCAAACCAAGTCATACTACACATGATCAAAACCATACACATACTACACATGTGACACTACATCACATGGTCAAAACCATACACATACTACACATGTGACAATACATCACATGATCAAAACCATACACATACTACACATGTCAAAATACATTGCAAGATCAAACCCAGTCATACTACACATGTCACAATATGCTACACATGTTACATTCCATACAATATTTTATTACACATGTTATTTTGAAGTCACACATTTTCTTCAGTCTTTGTTGGTGCTCTATTGTTATTTCTTGGAGTGTATATGATCAAATTGTGTAAAATTGCTATCTAATAGCAAAATAATAATGTAAATAAACAAAAATAAATATTATAAAAGTTATTTGTTGTTTTTGTTAGTTACCAAGTCAAACAATTATATGATGGGAGGCAGGGTTGGAATTATCACTATCCTTTCACTAATGAGGTACAGGTTTGCACCAGGCCAATGAGAGGTTTCATACTCTACTTGTTGCCATTGGAGATCCAATTAGCAAGAGGTGAAGTATTGTTATTCCATAAATCAGATCAACCCTGCCACATTTGTGTGTCTCTCCCAATCCAGGACCTGGATTTCCAATGTCTTATGTCATGGTCTTTTTTGTGTTCAGTGATTTACAGTGAGATTTGGTTGTTCATTTGTGGAATTGTTGAACATCACTGTTTAAACTTAAATTAGAACGTTGAACGGGTACTTGACAATGCTGGAGGTTTTCTCTGGAATCTCATCTTCTTCTAACACTTACCATAATTCAACCTGATCACCATGTGATAGCTGAAAGTACAGTTAATCCAACTGTTATTTGTTTCATCACTACTCTGTATTGTTATGATTACATGTTGTTGTACATCAACATTTTCAGTTATCCTAGACACTAGAACTTTAAATGACCTTTCAATGGTCTACCAGAACTTTTTAGAAATCTTCATGATATATATAAAAAATTTATTTTGAAAGGGTAAAAATCTTATTTGAAATATAATCAAAATATTATCTGGTTTTTGTGCAACATATGTTAAGTAAAAACAAATAACCTTTACAGATTGAATGATGGAGCAGTATTTCAGCTATATTTATAGGTCTAATACAAGCTCTACAATAGAAACAAAAAATACTATGTATATAGAAGGAGGGAAGGGATGTGTCAACAAAGTCAACTTTTGACTTGACTGCCTCTGAATAGAGTTTGGTAGGGGGAAAAAATTTAGTTTTTGTAGGGGTTGCTATCCGCCTACTTTTTCGAAATCTACAAAAGATGTCTAGCATGCAAGGAGTGTAGCACCCCCCAAACACGTTACCCACCATAGTCTACGGCCAGGATTTCCGTATTATAACATCACCCCCAAACACGTTACCCCCCATAGTCTACGGCCAGGCTTTCCGTATTATAACCTCACCCCCAAACACGTTACCCACCATAGTCTACGGCCAGGCTTTCCGTATTATAACCTAACAGCCATCCACTATCTGCCACCTGGGAACACACTGAGTAGACCTACGGGTTTGAGCATTGGAAACCTTCACCAGTACTCAGAGCTTTGTATAATATGGAGGTTGCTGGATTATTTGTTTGAGTTTACTCTCTAGGTGAAAGCTTCATATTCTATGTCATGGTTGGTCAATATTTTTCTGTAGAAGGTCAGATAATATCTACAAGCTCTGCTTTGTGTTGTAGTAGGGGTAACTATTACAATTATTTATAAAATAATGTAATAAGTTAGGTTCTATGGACAGTGTTATTGTTTTTATCTGTTTACAATGGATATAAAATGAGGTGCATAATACGTTCTCAAAAACACTCACACACACAAACATGTATATAGTCAAACCTGTCTTAACGGACACCTCTATAATACAAATCAAAGTCTATAAAGGGCAGCATTATTTTCCCCATTAATGAACAGTACGTATGATATTAACCATAAAGGGAAACTGCTCATAAAGAGCATATTTTCAGGTTCCCTTGAGTGCTCTGTATACAGGTTGCCTTGAGTGCTCTATATACAGGTTCCCTTGAGTGCTCTATATACAGGTTCCCTTGAGCACTCTATATACAATATCCCTTGAGTGCTCTATATACAGGTTCCCTTGAGCGCTCTATATACAGGTTCCCTTGAGCGCTCTATATACAGGTTCCCTTGGGCGCTCTATATACAGGTTCCCTTGCGCGCTCTATATACAAGATCCATTGAGTGCTCTATATACAGGTTCCCTTGAGAGCTCTATATACAGGTTCCCTTGAGCGCTCTATATACAGGTTCCCCTGAGCGCTCTATATACAGGTTCCCCTGAGCGCTCTACATACAGGTTCCTTGAGTGCTCTATATACAGGTTCTCTTGAGCGCTCTATATACAGGTTCCCATGAGCGCTCTATATACAGGTCCCCTTGAGCGCTCTATATACAGGTTCCCTTGAGTGCTCTATATACAGGTTCCCTTGAGCGCTCTATATACAGGTTCCCTTGAGTGCTCTATATACAGGTTCCCTTGAGTGCTCTATATACAAGTTCCCTTGAGTGTCCTATATACAGGTTCCCTTGAGTGCTCTACATATACAGGTTCCCTTGAGCGCTCTATATACAGGTTCCCTTGAGTGTTCTATATACAGGTCCCCTTGAATGCTCTATATACAGGTTCCCATGAGTGCTCTATATACAAGTTCCCTTGAATGCTCTATATACAGGTTCCCTTGAGCGTTCTATATACAGGTTCCCAAGAGCGCTCTATATACATGTTCCCTTGAGTGCTCTATATACAGGTTC
>MJUT01008806.1:267663-278992 GCA_002080005.1 Gigantidas platifrons | reverse complement strand
CAGAATAGTTATAAAAACAAACCAATACCATGGACTGTTAACACTCTCAGAATAGTAGATCAGTACCTAGACAGAACAGTTATAAAAACAAATCAATACCCTGGACGATTAACACTCTCAGAATAGTAGATCAGTACCCAGACCCAACAGTTATAAAAACAAACCAGTACCCTGGATGGTTAACACTCTCAGAATAGTAGATCAGTACCTAGACAGAATAGTTATAAAAACAAACCAATACCATGGACTGTTAACACTCTCAGAATAGTAGATCAGTACCTAGACAGAACAGTTATAAAAACAAATCAATACACTGGACGAATAACACTCTCAGAATAGTAGATCAGTACCTAGACCCAACAGTTATAAAAACAAACCAATACCCTGGACGGATAACACTCTCAGAATAGTAGATCAGTACCCAGACCGAACAGTTATAAAAACAAACCAATACCCTGGTTGGTTAACACTCTCAGAATAGTAGATCAGTACCCAAACGGAACAGTTATAAAAACAAGCCAATACCCTGGACGGTTAACACTCAGAATAGTAGATCAGTACCCAGACCGATCAGTTATAAAAACAAACCAGTACCCTGGACGATTAACACTCAGAATAGTAGATCAGTACCCAGACCGAACAGTTATAAAAACAAACCAGTACCCTGGACGATTAACACTCTCCGAATAGTAGATCAGTACCCAGACCTAACAGTTATAAAAACAAACCAATACCCTGGACTATTAACACTCTCAGAATAGTAGATCAGTACCCAGACCGAACAGTTATAAAAACAAACCAGTACCCTGGACTGTTAACACTCTCAGAATAGTAGATCAGTACCCAGACCGAACAGTTATGAAAACAAACCAATACCCTGGACTGTTAACACTCTCAGAATAGTACCCAGACCGAACAGCTATAAAAACAAACCAATACCCTGGACTATTAACACTCTCAGAATGGTAGATCAGTACCCAGACCGAACAGTTATAAAAACAAACCAATACCCTGGACGGTTAACACTCTCAGAATAGTAGATCAGTACCCAGACCGAACAGTTATAAAAACAAACCAATACCCTTGACGGTTAACACTCTCAGAATAGTAGATCAGTACCCAGACCGATCAGTTATAAAAACAAACCAAGGCCCTGGACGATTAACACTCTCAGAATAGTAGATCAGTACCCAGACCGAACAGTTATAAAAACAAACCAGTACCCTGGACGATTAACACTCTCCGAATAGTAGATCAGTACCCAGACCGAACAGTTATAAAAACAAACCAGTACCCTGGACTGTTAACACTCTCAGAATAGTAGATCAGTACCCAGACCGAACAGTTATGAAAACAAACCAATACCCTGGACTGTTAACACTCTCAGAATAGTAGATCAGTACCCAGACCCAACAGTTATAAAAACAAGCCAGTACCCTGGACTGTTAACACTCTCAGAATAGTACCCAGACCCAACAGTTATAAAAACAAACCAATACCCTGAACGGATAACACTCTCAGAATAGTAGATCAGTACCCAGACCGAACAGTTATAAAAACAAACCAATACCCTGGATGGTTAACACTCTCAGAATAGTAGATCAGGACCCAAACGGAACAGTTATAAAAACAAACCAATACCCTGGACTATTAACACTCTCAGAATAGTAGATCAGTACCCACACCTAACAGTTATAAAAACAAACCAATACCCTGGACGGTTAACACTCTCAGAATAGTAGATCAGTACCCAGACCGATCAGTTATAAAAACAAACCAGTACCCTGGACGATTAACACTCTCCGAATAGTAGATCAGTACCCAGACCGAACAGTTATAAAAACAAACCAGTATCCTGGACTGTTAACACTCTCAGAATAGTAGATCAGTACCCAGACCGAACAGTTATGAAAACAAACCAATACCCTGGACTGTTAACACTCTCAGAATAGTAGATCAGTACCCAGACCGAACAGTTATAAAAACAAACCAGTACCCTGGACGATTAACACTCTCGGAATAGTATATCAGTACCCAGACTGGGTAATACTTTAATAATAAGTAATCAATAAATAAATGGGCTTCTAATTTGCTGTTTCTGTTTATATTTTTTACACAAAGACGTCTGGTAGTTGGATTTATAACTACCTATGCAATCAATGCCTATCACGACTAAATTTGTGAATTTGAATCTCGTTCATTGTGAGGCGTACTCCATATAACATTATGTGAAACAGTTTGTCAATGACTTGCGACAGGTCGGTGGTTTTCTCCGGGTACCTCGGTTTCATCCACCAATAAAACTGACCGCCACGATATAACTGAAATATTGTTAAAATTTGCGTTAAAAACCATAAACCTTACCTAACCTCAAGCCTAAGGCTAGACTAATATGAAAAGTCAATACTATGTTTTTTCTGGTTATCTTTGTTGCATGCTTATTACACAATATGTAAAACTGGGGTTTTATGCAGTTCTATATATTACATCTCAATTTAAATCGTGTACTATCTGACTATTGTCTAACTTTTGTCTATATTGCTAGATTGTATATCAATTTAAATGATACACTGTACATTGTATAATATCTAACTATTGTATATATTACTATTTCAGATACTGATGTCAGTTCCCAAGTATCGGCCATGTTTCAAGGCCACACAGCAGCTCTGTTGATTGGAAATCAAAAACGTTGCCATTATTGTTATATAACAAACACCAAGACTAAGAATGGATGGGACATCTTCACCAGATTTAAATGTAGTCAGTGCAATATACCACTCTGTCCCGGAAGACATACAAACCGGAACTGCTTTAACTTGTTCCATACTTATGCGTCCCAAGATTCGAGTTATCTAAATATTCTTAAAGAATTTAAACTTTGAATAGCAATAGATCATCCATCATCGGTAACCCACGGCTGATCACGCTCCGATACTCTCCACCCATCTTTATTGTAGAGTATCGCAATGTGACCAGCCGTTAGATACAGACGAGCTAGAAGATCCATTGTTAACAAGAGTATATGGGGCGATAAACCGATAAACCAAACATCATTTCAGACAATATTCAGGGAGAATTTATTTGTGTATTTTCTTTTTTCTAGTTTAATTGCTTTTAGAGTTGACTAAATGTTTATGTGATGATTATTTGTAATTAGTATTTTCAAGTGTATATTCTGTATATTACTTTTAAAGTTGACTAAATGTTTATGTGACGATTATTTGTAATTAGTATTTTCAAGTGTATATTCTGTATATTACTTTTAAATTGGGAATTTGGCAATGTTTGATTATGATGGTGATTTTTATTTGTATTTAATGCCATGTTCAAAAATAATTCACTGATATCATTGGCTGTCTGTTCTATGGATGATGGAAAACGGAGTACTTTCAGGAAATCTCGATAAACTTTACCACGTATTTTTTTCCATCGAGTATACCACGCCACATCGTCTGTAACCCACGGTTGACTACACTCCGGTACTCTTCTCTCGTCACGGTGGAGGGTATCGAAGCATGATCAGCCGTTGGTTACCGATGAAGACCAGGCCACTGACGGGAGTTAAACACACCAGCTATGTGGTGATCAACACCGTTTAGTCGTTGTATATGTTGGAATTAACCAACTACCATAAGATCGTGACCACGACCGTCCCTTAATGTTGTACCACACTAACTATAAAATGTTTTGCGATGGTATTGTATGTTTATTGATCTTTCCAATGAGAAATAATGCTTTTTTGAAATATTTAAATAAACACGTTTCGTTTGAATATGGAAATTGTTTCGTACATTATACCCCTTTCATAAAGCAGTGCAGGTGTCAAGCCAATAATATACACAAGGGGGCGTCGACTGGAAACAAAATAAGTAAATTTAAGCTTACGCTTAAAAGTAGATTGGTTGGTTTATGGTGTTTAACGCCACTTTCAACGATATTTCAGTTATATCGTGGCGGTCAGATTTATTGGTGGAGGACCCAGAGAAAACCACCGACCTGTCTCAAGTCACTGATAAACTTTATCAAATAATGTTATGGGTATGATTCGAACTCACAACGTTAGTGGTGATATGCACTGATTGCATATGTAGTTATAAATCCAACTACCATACGATCACGACCACGACGCTCCTTGTTTAAAAGTAGAAATAACTATTTCACTATATCATGTGTTGAAATTTTACTATGAAAATGAAATTTAAGTACTAAATTTATTTTCAATTAGCGGTATATTAGTTTACTTCTCTGTAACAAGTACGAGACAGAATTTATAGGGTCGTTTTTATTTATCTTTTATTTTCTGTAACTATCACCTTTTTTATTACATGTACGTGTACCTGATTTTAAACATCTTTTTCACAAAACAGATTCAGTCTTAAAAACATATACACTTTCCTGGTGTTTCGACTGTTTACTATGATAACCTAATTTAATTTCGATATCTTTCAACAATCTCTTTTTCATGTTTGAAAAATCAAGATAAAATCCCAGTCTTATAAAAGCCTTTAGTCTCCTTTCGTGTACATTCCTACTTTTCAAAATATCATAATTAATAATAACCAGGTTAGACGTACGATCAGTCTTATAAACATTCCATATATTATTCCATTCTGTAATTTGATATTGAGATTCCAAATAATCATCACAGAGTATCACGATAAAAGATCTAGATCCGGTAATTTGGCTATGAATTTGTTCCATTTGTATTCCACCTACTTCGAAATCTCTTGGCGGCATACAAACTCTATACCCCTTGTCCTCAAGGTTATTAATTAGGACGTGTGTTGTCCAATGTCTGACCTCTGAATTTTCTACGTTGAAAGACAAATAGACGTCATGAAGAATTCGACGTTCGTTATTGTCACTGTGAATATGTATGTTCTGTTTTCTTAGAAGTAATCTGATTTCATAACGAAAATTGTAATACATCATTAAAATTCCCATAATAAAGAATAATGTTGTCGGTAGCCAAGCGTATAAAATATCAGTTCTTTCGGCAAGGGGACATAACTCCTGTTCAGATAATAACAACAAATCCACGTGTTTCTTTCCTGTTTCACATGTCATGATATTTATATGTTGTACACATTTCGCATTCTTTTGTCTCTCTAACCAAACCTTAATCCAAAGCATTTCACATTTGCATTTGGTCAAGGTCAGATTTCCTAACCAAAGGTTACAAGGGTTCATTAATTGGACCGATCTATCAATTTCTGTTATATAATTGTGATGTAAGTATATAAATTTAAGATTCTTTACACCGAAAATTGTAGGTTCAATAACATTAATTCTGTTAAAAGACAAATCAATCTTGGTTGTTCTGTTTAAATAATCATTATGTTTGAAGACCTCAATTTTGTTTTTACTCAGATCAATGTCAAGGTTATCTAATTCCGGAACTACTTTCGGCATCGTACTCCGACTAGTAGACGAACAGTTCACAACTACTCTGTTCTTTGATGGCTGATCAAAGCAATTACATTTGTGAGGGCATTTCTCCTTCAAAGTAACCTTACAAATTAATTTATGCAATACAGTTTTATCATTTTGGAATTCCTGTATACTATGACCTTTTAATGATGCCGGTCCTGCGCAATCGATTCCGATGACATTGAAGTTTAAATTCGCCTGAACAAAAATGTTTATATATGGGTACGCATGACAATCGCATTGCCATGGATTCTTACTGAGCACAATGTGGTAATTAAAAGATATTCTGTACACCGAGTGCATATTTTCGAATCCAATTTTCGAAATATCTGGCAATCGAGTAAAATTGTTGTTATCTAGATTGATCCACCCTCCTCCTAACATTTCCCCTTCTTTGAATCCTCTCCACTGTAACAAGTTAGTAAAGATACGTATTTTATTATGAGAATAATCCAACATATGGAAAAAGTACCCCAATATAACGTTTGTAACGTCCACGCTGACTATACGATTCATTCCAAAGTCGACATATTTTAAACTTCCGGGGCGAAATTTAAAAGTTTTGGGTTCTAATACAGATATTAAGTTATTGAACAGGTACAGATATCTTAAATTTGGTAAACCTGAGAATGAAGATGATGTTACTGTCTTTATTCTGTTGTGTGATAGGTCTAGTGTATCGAGTAAATTTAAACAACTGAGGTCTGTAATATTCTCAATCACATTGCTGGAAAAATTCATCCACACAATATTAGAAAATTTGCATATATTATCAGGAAAATATGACAAGTGACGATGTTGATAATCGAGGTTATAATATGATAAATTCCGGGAGTATTTATCATAGACAAATGGACGACCTGTCGTCTGCTCGTAGTATATTCCAAGATCCCAATACCCTCTTAAGTGAGAATATTGATTGAAATTCCAAAATGGCAGCGCTTTTTCTACACAACAATTCGTATTTTTATCAGTAGTAAAATGAGAAAAGATGGGTAAACATGGATTGGTTGATTCTGGGCTACAACAGTCCGGACATAAAAGATCCACGCTGGCTACACTTTCATGCGTCCATTTAAAATATCCCGGTACGTCTATGTCATCTTCAACTGATACAGCAAAGTGGACTTGTAAAAACATCATAATTCCTAGACGATTAATTATCTGAAAAATATATTTTTGAAATAAGAAAAAAGGTAAAACATGTCAATATCAAACATACACAAACTATTGAGTAGATATATACACAAAGAAAAAAGCTAAGCATCCCCTGATATAGTAAAACATAATAAGTTACTCTAAGTTTAGATTATAGCAAGAAAAATGTTCCATTAAAAAGATGTGCTCACACAGGTGTGACCATTATGTCTAATATCGACTAGTCATGCACGTGAACCATGCCTCTCACGCATTACTCAAAATTCAGTATGTTCACGCTTCGAATTTGGGTATTTAAGTCCGGTATTTTAAATTTTTTATTCATTCTCAGTAAGCATGGTACGAAGGCGAATATCAGAAGCACAAAGATGGCAAATAATCGGCATGCATACAACAGGGATGTCCTTCAAAGTTATTGGACGTCAGATGGGCTACCACTATACTGTATTCAGCCGACTGGTGAGAAAACACACACAAACCAACAACATGAAAGACTTGCCAAGATCCGGCAGACCACGGGTAACATCTGATCGTGACGACAAGGCATTGTAGCGTTTGGTTAGACGGATGCCATTCGCAACCAGTCCCGTATTCAAACAACACTGGCTGTCCAATAGACGTCTGTCAACAAGAACAGTTAGAAACCGTCTGAAATCAGCGGGACTTAAGTCAAGGAGAGTCATTAAACGTCCACTGTTGGCAGACCGACATCGACGAACACGTTTGGCATGGTGTTTAGCACGACGTGGTTGGAATTCAAGGACATGGCGCAAGATCCATTGGTCAGACGAGAGCCGATTTCTGCTTCATGTAACCGACGGCCGGATGAGGGTTTGGAGACACAAAAATACAGCCGTATAGGAACATCCAGCCAACTGTCCCTTACGGTGGAAGCTGAGTAATGGTTTGGGGGTGTATCTCTCATGACTGTAAGCTGGATTTAATCACCATACAAGGCAACCTAACTGGTGATCAGTACATCAGAGATGTCTTACAACCAGTTGTTGTTCCCCATTTCGACAACCACCCACTAGCTACAAGGTCTGTGTATATGGATGACAACCCCAGGCCTCATCGTTCAAGAGCAGTAACCGCCTACCTCCAAAGCGAAGCCGTGACTTCTGTTCATTGGCCAGCCATGAGCGCGGATTTGAATCCCATAGAGCATATTTGGGACATGTTAGGCCGTCGTATACAGGCTCGGGAACCTCCTGTGCAAAACATTCATCAGTTGGAATCAGCATTGCATCGGGAATGGCAGCAGCTACCACAACAGGACATCCGACGTCTTACTGGAGGGATGAAACGCAGGGTTGAGGCCGTCATCCAAGCACGTGGGGGTTACACCCGGTACTGAACGTTGAACAATAGATGTCGTCAAGTGATTCATAAGTGACGTTTTGAAAGTAAAATGACAATCTTATCGTGCTTTTTGAACTGTAGAGGTCAATACTTAAAATGGACATGCTTTACTGCAAAAACTGGCCTTGTGATATTGTGATTAAATATTCATTAAATTAACATTTTTCTTGATTTCTTTTTGGTGGTTTCTTGCAGCCAATGTAATGTCCTAACAGGTCACCATTGCGTTCTGGAGATTATCTGGTCAGTAATCTCGGGATACTTGTATCATTTGTCATTTCAAAAAACATGGGGGTGCTTAACTTTTTTTGTTGTGTATATAATAAATAAATGCCTGCCCAATCAAACAAATCTTACAAATTATCCCGTTCAGCTATCGTTTAAAGAGTACTACCATATTCTATTATCCCTTAAAGAGGGTTACGATTATGGTTTTTAATGTCACTTTCAGCAATATTTCAGCTTTATCGTGGCGATCAGTTTTACTGGTGGAGGAAACCGGTGCAACCGGAAAAAACCATCGACCTGCTGCAAGTCACTGACAAACTTAATCACCTAATGCTGTATCGAGTACACCTCGTCACGAGCGGGATTCGAACTCACAACGTAAGCATATCCCGTAAAAATATCGCGTATATCATGATCTCAATTTCCTATCCTCCTTATTTATCGCGTTCCAGAATTTTAGTAGTAAAATTCAAAACTTTAGTTGTTAAACGCCATTTTTTAAAAATAGTTGTGTAGTCAGTATTATTGGTGGCAAGTCACGGAAAGATTCTATCGAAGTTGTAATCGAGTAAATCTCACCGAGGGCGGGAATCGAACTCACAACTTAAGCAGTGATAGCTACTGATTGGTGGATATGAGTAAATATGTATGTAAATTCAACTACCAGATCGCCGCCAGGGCGACGAAAAGGCAAGGTGCAGATAGCTGGCAATACATTGTAAAATTAGATATACATGTATATTACATGTGCTCATAGTGAGTGAGTGATTGTTGGTATAACGTCGACTCAGCAATTTTTCAGCTATTTCATGGCGAGAACAAGTTAATTGTTAATGAGATGATGATGAGGTCCGCTTTGTACCAGACCAACTCGCTTAGTTGGATTTTTATAGTGCTAGCTCACTGAAACAACAGTCCGTGGATAGACATGTCGCCCCACACGGACACATTATCCATATTCCGAGCTAGCCAGTCTGTGTTCTTTCTGCTGTGTGCTTAGCGGAGAAGCAACACATACCAATTTTATGGTCTTTTGGTTTGACCAGATCGGGGCTCGAACCAACGATCTACCGCACTCGAGGCGAGCACGCAAACCATTACACCACCAATGCGTTATAACATGAAAGAAATTCCATAGGAAAAAAAACAATAGACATATATAATCGAAGTAAAGGAACGGTGCTGTCGTTGTTGTTCTTCATATTCCACAACAATGGAAGTTTTTTTTTAAAAGATGTACACTTTTGTGTGTGTCTGAGTGTGGAAACGGTACATTAAATAACTTACTTAGTATATCTTTTATAACCAGTTGACACGGATATATACTATTTTGTGTATATTTTACTTGTATATTTCAATTTCGACTTAGGGATATTCTGGATGAGAAATATATTTTTATTGACAATTACGCGTGAAATATTATATGAGAGTCAATGTGTCCAGCCACGTATCCATTACGGGGGTTCAGCGATCTAATGGTTACTCCCTGGTACTCACGTTAAAGTTGAAAATGTATTAAAGTGACGTTAACTTCGAATAATCCTTCCGTGAAAAAAATACACAATGTATAATGGCCAGTTCGGCCTAATGGACTATAAGCCACACTCGGCTTGCTGTTATCAGGAATCAAGTACATTACCGGTATTTGTTCATATACATACAGTGTGACAGAGTCATTCTACCACAATATGAATTGTACGTCTCCAATCGTTTACTTTAGCGGGTTTTTTTTCTTATTAGATTTGTCTTTGTTTCTTTTTAATCGTGGGAAACAAAAAATAAATAAAATTAATTTAAAAAACCGTAAACATAAACGATTGGAAATGTATAGAACTTTAAACATCGTAGGACTAGTACTAACAGATATATGGACACCTGGTACAGAAATGGGAGTTCTAGTACACAATGACCATATCCGACATCATTTGTTGCTGTTCTATAAATATTCAAATTAGTTAACAAAACTACGGGATGTCTACTATACTATAACCTTTTCATCACATTGTTTGTTTTTACATTTTAAACAACATTTTCTGTTTTTAGTTTACACATTATTATATAAGTACAATGTATGTTAAAAGTTCAAAATTACTTACCATTTTTAAATTTATCTCAGCAAAAATGTCATCCAAACTACAAATATATAAGTTGCATATATTATTGAATAACACTTGATGTCAAAAACGGTTGATGTTTATCATGTATATTTTAAGTGTAATATTCAACAACCGGAAAATCTCATCTCCTCATATCCAACTATTGCGGTCATCACGTGACTTTCACGATACGTTATTTACCTATATAACCATATCGTAACTTACATAGGCGAACATAGGATGTCTTTAATCAAACTGTCGTAACTAATTTTAATAGATAATGAATTAAACCATCTAACCCCACATCTAAAAGCTCTTTTAATTCTAAAAAAGACAATATTTTTTATTTCAGTTTGGGTAGATGACTTTTTGCTTCAAATTTAATCTGAAAGGTGTCCCATTTCTCGCCTGATTTCTATGCATTAAGGTGTGAAACCACTAATTAATTTCTTAAAGGTTTTCTACTAAATTTTTTTTTTTCGAGCCTACCTGTACATTTTATCTTAAGTTTAACCTTTCCAAGACCATATATTTTCTGAAACGTACATGATTCTTCTACGTTCTGTCAAAATATCAGGGCATGTTTAAAATCTTGCAGTGAAATGCCAGGCTACGGAAAACATTTTCACCGATTCTAAGCCTCATCCGTATATCGATTTTATGTCAAGTCAATGCACTGTTATTGTCTATACATACATATAGATAGACATACTATGGAAATCGCTACATAACATATACTATGGAAATCGCTACATAACATTTCTAATACATGTGTACTGCATCACATTATACATAAAGAAGAGACAAATACTATTTCAAAACACACAGACCTTACATATTGTCTTTCATAATTGTGTTCTCTTTTTATAAACCATTATGAAAAGCACTATCAGAAAACCATATTGGAATCAACAGTTATTTATGCTTTTTATTTATATAAAAGAAAAGAGATAAATTGATTTCTTTTAAACAATTCCTGGATTTTTTTTTAATAAAAAACTAATCCTGGATTATTATTTTTGTTTAAAGTCCAGTCCTGTGTTTTTATTTCA
>MJUT01008806.1:230762-259161 GCA_002080005.1 Gigantidas platifrons | reverse complement strand
TTTTGTCCCAGTGATCAGACAATGGCAGTTTACTAAGGTCTTGTTTGTTGGTTTTTGTCCCAGTGATCAGACAATGGCAGTTTACTAAGGTCTTGTTTGTTGGTTTTTGTCCCAGTGATCAGACAATGGCAGTTTACTAAGGTCTTGTTTGTTGGTTTTTGTCCCAGTGATCAGACAATGGCAGTTTACTAAGGTCTTGTTTGTTGGTTTTTGTCCCAGTGATCAGACAATGGCAGTTTACTAAGGTCTTGTTTGTTGGTTTTTGTCCCAGTGATCAGACAATGGCAGTTTACTAAGGTCTTGTTTGTTGGTTTTTGTCCCAGTGATCAGACAATGGCAGTTTACTAAGGTCTTGTTTGTTGGTTTTTGTCCCAGTGATCAGACAATGGCAGTTTACTAAGGTCTTGTTTGTTGTCACTAATTGTGTTTTCTACACCAAAGGCATACCTATGGACATTAGTAGGGAAGTTTATCACAGTTTTGTGGTTGCGGGAGCTAAGTCGGCTTTGAATTGCCTCTTCAAGTTGTTGAGAAAATATGGTAAGACGGTCACTAGAGACAGTTGAGTTGTTGAATTTATGCAGAAATTTCTCAGGAATATGGTGTCTGGGTTACCATGTTGTGTCTTGGATTGTGAAGTTTCTCCATATAGCTAAATATAACTCTTCCTGAAATATTAAAAATAATTTTTTTTTCAACATTTCTCCATTTAAATTCTTTCCATTATTACCAGACAATGCAAACCACAGGGGCCGGTAACAGACAAGGCCTTTCCGAAATGCCCAAGCCTGTCGTAAGGCATATGTACAGGCTCTGGCATTTTGGAAGGGCCTTGTCTATTACCAGCGCTTGTGATGTAAACATGTACATGTAAGTGTAGGATATCAACATAGTGCAACAGAGATCTGCTTATCATTAGTTATGTTGCAGCTCATTATATTTTTTGGAATGCAGGACAGAAAGTCACAGGTCAAATAAAGCACATGACAAAAAAATCACAATTCTTATTTTTCCCGTTTGACATACTATATAGCAGAACTAAGAAAAAATGATAAAAACATGATATTGAAAATTTTCAGTTATTTCAATGCATTCATTTATCTTTAAATTAGTTGTAATTCAATCAAGAACAATAACCCTGTGTAAAAATTCATTATGTTTTATAATGAATACATTTTAATGAAAAAGACAGGGCCTTATTTTTATTTATTTATTTATTTAGTTTTTATCAATAGTTTTGATAATATCAACTTGTAAAGAACATAGACTGAGCTGCATTTGGCTTGTGTAAGCTTTGAATACACATTTTATGTCGAATATTATTAAACATGAAAGAAAAAAATGATGCAACATTATTTTTATTACAATTAGTAATGCATTGGTATTCATAATGGGTCTCTATAAACACCGCAAAGGACCTCCTTTGGTGTGTACCTAAGCACGCCCAGGACTCCTGAGTGCACTCAGGACCTCCAAAGTGCACTCAGGACATGATGCGGTTATTTTAGTTTGACACAGGACATGTATATGACTTCAGTACATTATAGTTATTGAACTGGCAAAGTTTGGTCCAGATAACTTGAACGATTTAAGAGTTATGAAGGATTTTCTTATATCCCTTTGACATGCCTCCCATTACACAACCGGATGACAGTTCGATCATGCATGAAAATCCAATAAACAAATTACTATCGTTTCTTGGCCAAACAAATTACACCATAAAATGGATTTTTATATATTTTATTTAATAAATAAATTATTCATAGCAAAAACAGATATACATAATAAATAGTTATATGCATGAAAAATGTTTTGTGCGTACTCACTTAGTATTAAAATCACAAAGTTTAAAAATATGAATACTTATTTTTAGTATTTAAAATAATATGACAGTAGCAAAACACAATATACAATATTTCAATAAATTCACCTATAGTTCTAAAAACATAATGAGTTGAAGGATCGAAAAATAAATTTCTAACATTTTTTGCTACAACTAACATACGATTGGTTCGAGGTCGTTTGTTCTGGTGAGGTTTCTTGGCAAGTTTCTGGGGTTTCGGAACTTCGAAATCTGAACATGTTAATTTGATGGCTGTGACTAGAGGAGTGGGGTCGTTCAACAACTTTTGAAGTAAGCGCTCACGCTGCTCGAGTGTCTTTGAAAACCAACATTTGTCTTTTGTATCTCCCACAGAGTTCGTAGTTTCCGGTACCATAAAGAGATCCTTTTAAGTCTACATGTTGAATAAGAACGACGTTCAATAGTTTAGTTGTCAGCTCGGGAATGTGTTGTGGCGTCCAATCAACGGCTTTTTTGAAGACATGATTAATCGACTCAATTGTTTTTGTCCATAGTCATTCGTGCTGTAGTTGTGATTTTGGCTGAAGAACGTGGTCTTCTAGTCGGTCTCTAAAACGGCTGTTGTAATATGAATCAAAGTATGGATACTTGGTACATAATTCATTCGATAGCAAGTTGAATTCGGACCGGTAACATGCATTCAGTAAACCGTTGTAACCAAAATCTGTTGTTTTTCAAATGGTCGGATATGTTGTCTTTGATACGTTTGGTACACAGAAGGCGTTGGACATTAGGAAAAACATCATCGATGGCTTTGGTCAAACCAGATTCATCGTCGCTGCCGATACAAATGTCTGTATGTCTTATGGTTTCGGACAGTCTAGCTTTTATATGAGACAGAAATGTATGGTAAGATAGGAAGGATCCATCCCAATGAAGAAATATAGGTCCGATAAATATTTATATGTGCATATGTAAATTAAAAACAAATCACATTTTATATTGGGATAAATTCATTTAATTTAGTTCCAGGATAAAGAAAATCTCTTGGAAATATGGATAAAAAAATCAATTTCATCAAGGATTTGTAGTAGTTCTACTATACAAATCCTTGATTTCATATTGAAAAAAAATAATAATACCATTTTATTTCCGTATAGATTTTAATAAGTTTTCATTGCATATCTAGTACACAACAATGTATTAATTTTGTATATATCATTTTTCGATTCTTCTTTTTCACGTTGTCAATCTAATTATTTTGTTTATTGCGCGGTTGATGGCCATCTCCGCACCAATGGCTACAGATGGACCCCGTACCACAAATCACATCGAGGGTTGGCACAACAAACTGAAGAAGAAAGTCTCCCATGCGCACCCAAGCATCTACACATTGATCAGCACATTCAAAGACATCCAGGCAGCAAATGCAGTAACCAGAATACAGCGTAACGCAGGTGGTACTATAAGACCAAAATCAAAAGATACAGAGACATAGACAGCCAACTAATTCAACTCAAGGAACGCCTTACCAGTGGACGCATTGACGTTATACAGTACTGACGCAGCATCACACTTACTCTATTTGGACTAAATTGTAATTTTAAATTTCCATTAAACAATGTAAATCTGTTATTTATAGTGAATAAATTTGTTACATGTCATATGATAGTGATAAAAATAGTTGTCCTATATATGATATATTAATAAAATATGTAATTGTGTTTAATGTTGATTGTAAAACTTATAAACATATATTTCTGTTGAAAATTATTTTATTATGTATGCCATGCTCCGCTAGTATATCAAATTATAAAAATATATTGTAAAATCCTATAAGTTGTATTTGCTTATGGAATAAAGAATTATTACATTATTACGTTAGTATTTTTTTTTAATCAAACGATTATGTAGAAACAAACTATAGGTAATTTTGTTTGATCTTTAATTAGTATGCCTATAAAAACAATTCCCACTGTGCCCAATGTATTTTTTACCTGGATTTTCAAATTGGACAGGATGGGAACACACCCCTGACACGCCCTCAGACAATAAACAGGAAATTGTTGAAACAACACCTGTCAACACTGAAATAGCATCGGTAAATATCAAAGACGATAAAACAGTAATTAAGAAAGAATATGATGAAACGGTTAATCAGGCACCTGTAATAAATTTTCCTGTTTTTAATACTGATAGCAGTCAGCAAAGTTTGGCAAGATTTATAGTGGAAAATAATTTAATAACTTTAGTTCCCCAACAAGGTGTTTTCATTGTAAATGGTCAAAAAGGAAAATATTGTGTTACATTATTCCCAAAAGAAACTTGTCAATATGAATCTACTTCAACATGTTACCATATTTTGGCAGCTAAAATGAGCATAGGTTTAGAAGCAATTCAGAAAAACAGGGTAGTTAATTTAAGAGCTCTTTCAAAGAATAGTAAGAAAATAATAAATAAAAAATCAGGCAGAAAACAACCTAGAGCTAATGATTATGAAATTGAATTTGAACCGGCTCCAGATTCGGCCTTTACTCTAAACACTCCTTTAAAACAAAATGTAATGAAAACACCATCTACAGGAAGAAATCTGAAATAAAATTGCATGAATATAGAAAAAGGATATTGATCAGGAAGGGAAAAAAAAATGAAAAAAAAAAATAAAACAATAACCCGCCTATGCCGGTCCCAAGCCCGGATGAAAAAGAGTGAGGGTTGTTTTATTTTTCTTGTTTCTTAATTCTTGTTGACCTTTTCATAATGTATGATTTAATTGAGTAAATATATTTGCATTCCATAAACATTATAACCTGTTTAGCTATAATTAATTGAATGATTAAATTATTTAATCAAATCAGGGCTGATAATTGGACACGTTTTTCTCCAAATCTGCTTCAAGTAAAACATTATTTCGATTAATTTATAATGGAAAAGGAATTGAAGAAGAACTTAAGAATTTGATCAGATTGGATTTATATAATACTAGTACTGTATAGTGAATTTGACATAGAAATGGAATATGATTAATGCATATTTAAGGGAGGATAAGGGGATTGTTTTCTCTGAAAAGGTAGGCTTCCGGTCAAGTTTGTGTTTTTCAGCAATATTCTAATGAAATCAAACATATATCATCTTACAGAGTATACAATTGTCTTTAAGAATATCTAACCGGCTTTTGACGGGATTCTTTGAATTTTGAGAAATTTGAGATCAAAGTTGAAAATTCGCCGATGGATAACTCTGAAAAGGTAGGCTTCCGGTCAAGATTGTGCTTTTCACCAATATATCCATAAAATCACATTTATATCATCTAATAGAGTATGAAATTGTCTTTAAGAATATTTAAATAGTTTTTGACCGGGTTCATTGAATTTTGATAAATTTGAGATCAAAGTTGAAAATTAGCCGATCGCTAACTCTGAAAAGGTAGGCTTCCGGTCGAGATTGTGCTTTTATCTAATATTTTAACAAAATTATTTTTATATCGTCTGATAGAGTATAGCATGTTCATTAAGAATATTTAAACGGGTTTTGACCGGAGTCTTTGAATTTTAAGAAATTTGAGATCAAATTCGAAATTTTGTCCATTGCCCGTTCTCATTTTTGACCCTTCCGGTCAACTTTTAAGTGCCTAAATAATAAATTATTTTATTATTTATTCCTTTAAATGATAGATTTTTACAATAGCTTTTAGAATCCGTTTAGATTTTTATCCTAGGTTGAGTACTTTTCAAGATATGACCTTTCAATTACCCATTTTTGTGCTTCCGTGTTTTCAGACTTCCGCGTTTTAGACCGTCCCCTTTTAAAGCGTTTTCTATTTTTTTTCTCAATTATTTAAAGTAATATGAAAGGCAAATATCGTGGAATTTTTGGATTCAATATTTTCACTTAATATGTCACTTAACTTTAACTAAAATCAACTGCATAACATTAAAAATCCGCTCAAAAGCAGATTTAAAGAGCAAATCGCGAAATGTTTGACAGCAGATAATTCTGTTGTCCCGTACAGAAATGCAAAGGATATGTGCGTGACCAAAGTCAAAGTTTTGAACTCTTTCGGGGATATTATCGCTCATGCGCAATGTTCAGTTGATGAAAAAAATAATATATATATATTCCGTATGTACCACATAAGAATAATTGCAAAAACAAAATGGTTCACACGACATGAAACAGACATATTCCTCAATAATCATTGTCAGGAATGTGTGCGTGCTTACCTCAGCACCCATGATTGTTTATCTTTTCTTCACGAGGTCATGATCGGCAATCATCGGACCAAAACTTTTCTTCACGAGGTCAAGATCGGCAATCATCGGAACAGAACAACCGAAAGTTAATCAGTCTCCACAACACTCTCTTATTAAACTCAACTGTATATACTGTTCTGGAGGATACTAAGTCCGTCCTTATAGACTTTAATTCGAGGTGATGAAATTGTGTTATTTTAACTAGCGATGTATATTGTGTAAATAGTTTTATCGTTCTGGATGCCTAAATAAATCAAGTGAGAACGATCACTGATCTCCAATACTGGAGGTGAAGAAAGTACAGATACAGATACAGAATGGCGAGGACGACAAACATGCACACGGATTTGCAGATTTCTAGTTGTTGGGAACATATTTCGACTTGAAGCATGTATGAATAGCTTAGTAAAGGTACCGTCGTATTCCAAATTGAATTTTCAGGGGAAAATTTTCTTCACCCAAAACTGGTGTAATATTACTTTAACAACAGTTAATGAGTTATTAAATGAGAAGCCACAATATATGTGATATATTATAAATGAAGAAACAGCAAATCCTATGGCAACTTTCAATTCACATTTACACATTATATATTTGACAGGCCTCAATATCAGACCGTGAAAATATAAAACTGCAACATAAGTATAGGAAGCATCTATCATCATGATATCTTATGCTATAGTTTCGGTGGGTGAGGTAGAAAGGCAATTATGTAGATTGTGCAAAGCAATGTCAAGGAGATAAGTACCAAGGACTTAAACAAAAATTTTTTAAGCGCAATGAAAAGACAGTTACAATAGTAAAAAAAGGAAAATGTTAATAGTATCGCTAAAAGCCTGGCTATACAGATTCTACATATGCTTTTTTGAACACAGAAAATTTGTTATATTTTTATTGCAAGACATATGTTAACTTAGAACAATTACACATGTCTCGACTTTGTATTTACATACTGTCACGGGTGAGGACTATATAGAGAACCGTCCTACCAAGTTACGGTTCATTTGGCAAAGCAGTTTCAGAGGACAAGATTTTTAGAAATCGTCCAATTAGAAACAAGAATTGCCTATGGCAGCCATATTTGTTAATGGATCGGAACGAAATGAGCAATATTTATAGAGGACCTCCCATAGATGCATCCTACCAAGTTTCGGTTCATCAAGTTGGCAAAGCAGTTTCAGAGGAGAATATTTTTTAGAAATCAACCAATCAGAAACAAGAATTGTCTGTGGCTGCCATGTTTGTTAACGGATTGGGACGAAATGAGCAATCGTAACAGCGGACTTTCCATAGATGCTTCCTACCAAGTTTCGGTTCATTTGGCCAAACGGTTTCAGAGGGGAAGAATCTAAAAAAAAATCAGCCAATCAGAAACAAGAATCGCCTGTGGCGGCCATGTTTGTTAATGGATTGGGACGGGATGAGTAATCTTTATAGAAGACCTTCCATAAATGCTTCCTACCAAGTTTCGGATCCTTTGGCAAAGCGGTTTCAGAGGAGAAGAATTTTAGAAATCGATCAATCAGAAACAATAATTGCCTGTGGCGGCCATGTTTGTCAATTGATCGGGACGAAATAAGCAGTTTTCATAGAGAACCGCCCATAGATGCTTCCTACCAAGTTTCGGTTCATTTGGCCGAGCGGTGTCAGAGGAGAAGAATTTCAAAATTCAACCAATCAGAAACAAGAGTCGCCTGTGGCGACCATGTTTTCTAACGGATCGGGACGAAATTAGCAATCGTTACAGAGGACCTTCCATGGATGCTTCCTACCAAGTTTCGGTTCATTTCGCCAAGCGGTTTTAGAGGAGAAGATTTTAAAAAATCAGCAATATCTGTATAGAGATAACTGCATTTTGAATGCATATATCTATATTAAAACAAGAGTTATCTTTCTTTTAGCAGAGGAGAAGATTTTTTAGAAATCAACCAATCAGAAAAAAGAATGGCCTGTGGCGGCCATGCTTGTTAACGGATCGGGACAAATGAGCAATTTTTATAGAGAACCTGCCTGCCATAGATACTTCCTACCAAGTTTCGGTTAATTTGGCCAAGCGGTTTCAGAGGAAAAGATTTTTAAAAATCGACCAATCAGAAACAATAATTGCCTATGGTGGCCATGTTTGTTGATGGATCGAGACGAAATGGGCAATCTTTAGAGAGGGCGTTCCATAGATGCTTCCTACCAAGTTTCACTTCATTTGGCTGAGCGGTTTAAGAGAAGATTAAAATGTGAAAAGTTAACGGACGATGGACGCCAAGTGATGGCAAAAGCTCACATTGCCTTTAGCAAGGTGAGCTAAAAACGGAAGCTATTAGGATTAGGAATCGTAGCGCCATCTGTCAAATTTATTACCTCTCTTTATTATTCTACCGTTTCCGGATAAAATATAAGTACCAGTCGAGAAGTCATTACATAGTTATCGAACCTAATTATGACCGTAATAGTTACCACGACAGTTCGATCCTCAATATTGCATCGCACCAACTATAAGATGGTATTGTATGTTTATGTATGTATTTGATGTTTCCATTGAGTAGTAATGATTTTTTGAAATATTTAAATAAACACGTTTCGTTTGAATATGGATACAATTTTTTCGTGTAAAAGACCCATGCAGTTCGTAAAGCAGTACAGGAGACTCAAGCCAATAATACACACAAGGGGGCGTCGACTGCAGACACAATAAATAAATTTAAGTTTATGATTAAAAGTAGATTGGTTGGTTTATGTTGTTTAATCGGAGTACCCGGAGAAAACCACCGACCTGTCGCAAGTCACTGACAAACTTTATCAAATAATGTTGTGGGTGTGATTCGAACTCACAACGTTAGTGGTGATAGGCACTGATTGGGCAACAGGTCAAAACACCCCCACTACCAAAACGCCCCCTACCAAAACGCCCCCACTTTTTACCAAAACGCCCCCACTTTTCACCAAAACGCCCCCACTATTTACCAAAACGCCCCACTTTTTTTGTGATTCAAATGTTTATAAATGTCTTCCCGCGATTCGCTTTTGTTCAAATATTTTGTTTTTGTTTTATTATATTTTTATTAATCTATTTATTAAAATTATAAATTTAATTAATGATGATTGGATTAAATTAAATTTAGATGTTTCATTAATTATTACAATAATTATATGCCTTTATCGGTGCCGATGGTCTTTGGTGAGCTTAATTACCGGTAAGAAAGTAAAAACACACACAAGCCAAGGTATTGTGAAAAACAAATGTACAAAGCCAACAAAAGAATTTTGAGAAGTTTAAGCTTTGATAACAATGGCTTGATGTGGCCGTTTGGCTTAATATTTAGTGAATACTGCAAATTTTTATATATTTTGTTACGTAAATTAGGTCCTGTAAATTAAAATTCTTATATTTTTGGTTAACTTTATTGGTGAATTTGAAATTATTTAAATTTTACTAAATATTTATGGGTTGAAAAGTACACCTTTGGACCTCTTGTGTGTTATTTTGCATCCTATGCAACAATGCAATACTACTTTAGACTTTAATAAGCATGTAATTAAAAGTCCCGTTGATTATAAATGTATCGACATTTCGTACCTCCTTGTACACAAACGTATCTAATTTCTATTCACGTAGTCATTTCTGATCTCTAGGAAGTTGGTATCCGTGAGAATTTTTATTCCATGCAGAATAAAGAAAAAGTAACCAATGGAGTAAACTAGTTGGTCGGCAGCAATTGTCGCGGTTCTGTGAGAATGAGTCTATATTTTATTGTCACAAAAACAAAAACAAAAACAAAAAATGGATAAGACACAATTACCGGAGCGTATATATACAAGTTCGTTGTCGTCTGATGTAAAATAAACATGTATATACAATATATAAATTTACTGGACAAATCTTGAATTACAAAATATCACACATGATATCATCGTTTGAGTAGAAAAAAAATATTAAATGTGCCGTTTTGGCAATGAAAAAGTGGGGGCGTTTTGGTAAAATAGTTTTTATTCTGGAAAAATAGTGGGGGCGGGGCGTTTTGGTAAAAAAAAACAAAAAAAACGGGGGCGTTTTGGTAAAAAGTTGAGGCGTTTTGGTAGGGGGCGTTTTGGTAGTGGGGGCGTTTTGACATGTATTCGCTGATTGCATATGTAGTTATAAATCAAATTACCATCCGACCACGCCCAAGACGATCCCTTCTTTAAAAGTAGAAATAACTATTTAACGACATAAGGCCATTTAATCAAATAGACGTTCAAACCCCTGATCGTCTTCGCTATAGGTTTCTTTAGATGAACGTAGTAATTTTTAGAATCATATCTTTAAAGGAAATATCAATTTGGTTAATGCATTTTATTTAAATTTTATCATGTGTTGAAAATTTATAAAAAATGAAATTTAAGTACTAAATTTATTTTCAATTAGCGGTATATTTAGTTTACAAGTACGAGACAGAATTTATAGGGTCGTTTTTATTTATCTTTAATTTTCTGGTAACTATTACCTTTTTTATTACATGTACAAATGTATACTTGATTTTTAAAATCTTTTTCATAAAACAGATTCAGTCTTAAAAACATATACACTTTCCTGGTGTTTCGACTGTTTACTATAACCTAATTTAGTTTCGATATCTTTCAATAATCGCTTTTTCAAGTTTGAAAAATCAAGATAAAATACCAGTCTTATAAAAGCCTTCAGTCTCCTTTCGTGTACATTCCTACTCTTCAAAATATCATAATTAATAATAACCAGGTTAGACGTACGATCAATCTTATAGACATTCCATATATTATTCCATTCTGTAATTTGAAACTGAGATTCCAAATAATCATCACAGAGTATCACGATAAAAGATCTAGATCCGGTAATTTGGCTATGAATTTGTTCCATTTGTATTCCACCTACTTCGAAATCTCTTGGTGGCATACGAACTCTATACCCCTTGTCCTCAAGGTTATTAATTAGGACGTGTGTTGTCCAATGTCTGACTTCCCTGTTTTCTACGTTGAAAGACAAATAGACGTCTTTCGTGATTGTCACTATTAATATGTATAATCTGATTTCATAACGAAAATTGTAATAAATCATTCAAATTCCCATAATAAAGAATAATGTTGTCGGTAGCCAAGCGTATACAATATTTGTTCTTTCTGCAAGAGGACATAACTCCTGTTCAGATAATGACAACAAATCCACGTGTTTCTTTCCTGTTTCACATGTCATGATATTTATGTGTTGTACACATTTCGCATTCTTTTGCCTCTCTAACCAAAGTTTAACCCAAAGCATTTCACAATTGCATTTTGTCAAGGTCAGATTTCCTAACCAAAGGTTGCAAGGGTTCATTAATTGGACCAATCTATCAATTTCTGTTATATAATTGTGGTGTAGATATATAAATTTAAGATTCTTTACATCCATCGAAAAGTGTAGGTTCAATAACATTAATTCTGTTGAAAGACAAATCAATCTTGTTTGTTTTGTTTAAATCATCAAGATGTTGGAAGACCTCAATGTTGTTTTTACTCAGATCAATGTCAAGGTTATTTAATTCCGGAACTACTTTCGGCATCGTACTCCGACTAGTGGACGAACAGTTCACAACTACCCTGTTCTTTGATGGCTGATCAAAACAATTACATTTGGGAGGGCATTTCTCCGTAAAAGAAACGTTACATATTAATTTATGTAATACAGTTTTATAATTTCGGAATTCCTGTACACTATGACCTTTTAATGATGCCGGTCTTGCGCATTCGATTCCTATAACATTGAAGTTTAAATTCGCCTGAACAAATTTTTTTATATATGGTTACGCATGACAATCGCATTGGCATGGATTCTTACACCATGTGGTAACTAAAAGATAATTTCAACAACGAGTGCATATTTTCGAATCCAAATTTCGAAAGATCTGGCATTCGAGTAAGATTGTTGTTATTAAGATTGATCCATCCTGCTCCTAACATTTCCCGTTCTTTGAATCCTCTCCACTGTAACAAGTTAGTAAAAATGCGAATTTTATTATGAGAATAATCCAACTTCTGGAAAAAGTACCCCAGTATATAACGTTTGTAATGTTCACCTGACTATACGATTCATATCAAAACGATATATTTTAAACTTCCGGGACGATATTTAAAAGTCATGGGTTCTAAAACAGAAATTAAGTTATTAAACAAGTACAGATCTCTTACATTTGGTAAACCTGAGAAAGTAGATGATTCTATTGTCTTTATTCTGTTGTGAGATAGGTCTAGTGTATCGAGTAAGTTTAAACAACTAAGGTCTGTAATATTTTCAATCACATTGCTGGAAACGTTCAATCACACAATATTAGAAAATTTGCATATATTATCAGGAAAATATGACAAGTGACGATGTTGATAATCGAGGTCATAGTATGATAAATTCCGGGAGTATTTATCATAGACAAATGGACGACCTGTCGTCTGCTCGTAGTCTATTCCAAGATCCCAATACCCTCTTAAGTGAGAATATTTATAGAATTTCCAAAATGGCAGTGCATTTTCTACACAACAAATTGTACTTTTATTTATAGTAATAACATAAAAGATAGGTTGATTCTGGGCTACAACAGTCCGGACATAAAAGATCCACGCTGGCTACACTTTCATGCGTCCATTTAAAATACCCCGGTACGTCTATGTTATCTTCAACTGAAACAGCAAGGTGGACTTGTAAAAACATCATAATTCCCACAAGATTAATTATCTGAAAAATATTTTTTTTAAATAAGAAAAAATATAAATCATGTCATCAATATAATACATACACAAACTATCGAGTAGATATATAATAAATACATGTCTATCCAATCAAACACACCTTACACATGATTACTTTCATTTCTCGTTCAAAGCGTACTATCATATGCTATTATCCCGTCAAGATATCGGGTAGAACTTGATGTCAATTTCCTACCCTCATGATTTCTGGCGTTCCAGAATGTTTAGTAGTAAACTTCAAAACTTTAATTGTTAAACGCAATGTTTGGACAAATATTCAGTATTATTGGTAGAACTTTACGAACAGACTTGATCACAAATTTATATCGTCTCGAGCACACTTTGTCAAGGGCGATAATCGAATTTGCAACTCAAGCGGTGATTTTTTATTTTTATTTTGTTTTGATGTTTTAACGCCACTTTCAGCAATATTTCAGCTATAGCATGGCGACCAGTTTTAGTGGTGGAGGAAGCAGGGATACCCGGAGAGAACCACCGACCACGGACAAGCAATTGGTAAGCTTTATCACTTGCGGCTGCGAGTCGAGTGTACCTTTTTTGTTATTTGCAAAGCCGGGTGCGAACCCATGCCGTATTGGTGATAGGCTTGTATGAGTTGTTAGATCCAGCGACCTAACTCATTGAGCCACCCGGTCCCCTAACTCAAGCTGTGATAGCAACTGATTGGTAGATAGAAGTAAATGTATATATATCAAGTCAAATACCAGATCACGGCCAGCGCGATGTAAAAGGCAAGGCTTAAGATGGTTTTTGTTGGTGGAGGAAATCGGGGCACACGGAGAAAATCATCGAAATGTCGCAAGTCACTGACAAACTTTATCACATATTGTTGTATCGTCTGAGTGGGATTCGATCTCACAACGTTAGTGGTGATAGGTACTGATTGCATATAGGTAGCTGTAAATCCAACTACCATACGACCACGACGCCCCCTCTCAAGTTTAAGATAGCTGGCAATAAATTGTAAAATTAAATATATATACACGTATATTGCATGTGTTCATAGTAAGTGGGTGATTGTTGTTGAACACCAAATCAGCAACTTTTTAGCTATATCATGGCGAGAGCAAGTTAATTTGCAATGAGATTATGATGCTGTCTGCTTTGTCCTAGATCAACATGCTTAGTTGGATTTTTTTTTATAGTTCTAGCTCACTGAAACAACAGTCCGCGGATAGAAATGTCGCTCCACTCGGACACATTATCCTGATTCCGAGCCAACTAGTCTTTGATCTTTCTCCTTAATATTGCGTGCTCACCATAGAAGCACAAATACCAATTTCATAGTATTTGGTTCGACCCCATCGGAGCTCGAACCCACGATCTACCGCACTCGATGCTAGCACGCTAATCATTACACCACTGGTGTGGTATATGTGCTCATGTGGACTGTGTGTGTATTAAGACTACATACTTCTAATATCTAACATAATAAAGTGTTAAAGTCACTAACAAATTATTACATACTGTTGTATCGAGTACACCTCTGGAAATGTTTGCAGTTCTATTCCCATGCAATGTCATGAACAGTTCAACCAATCGTAATTACAAAAGTTATAATAGAAGTGTGAGAAACATTGATAACTTGGTCAGATGAAGACATTGTCGTGTTTCCATTGCCGAGTCATTGTTGTTTAATGTAGAATAAGCAATTATTTGGATTTCACTGGTGAGTTATCATTGCGAGGACAAGTTACAATATTTTGACTTTTCGCTACTTCGTCCCAATAAGTATGCAAGACGAAAACACGGAAAGGCAAAATGAACACATCCGGCTTCCTGTAGATGAGGCTTGCTTTCTTTATTATTATCATTATTCGAAGGATATTATTTATAAAATGTGAAAGAAAATGTTTAATGCATAAAACATAGGAACTACTCAGCCACCCAGGCCCCATCGTCAGTAACCCACGGCTGATCACACTCCGATAATATCCACTGATGATTGGAGAGTAGATCGGAGTATGATCAGTGGAGTGCATCGGAGTGTGCTCAGTCATAGATAACCGACGATGTCAGGACACCAACGAAATATGGTAATGAATTTTGAACTAATCATGACCTAATCAATTCAATGATTCAATATGATTAGTTAATACATTGATTAAAAAAGAGTTCAGCAACAAAATTTAATCATTGCATTAGCAAAGTATGGGATTAGGAATGAAAAGTGTAATTATGGCTAATCATATGATTAGATTAGCTTAATCACAAGTTCAACAACGGACCCCAACTCTCTATTTTACGCCACGATATAGCTGAAAACGGCCAAAGTTGACGTTAAAGACCAATCAATCATAATCAACACTTTATTCACGTTTTATTAGCACTCTATGTCCACAAACCACTCTACATATAGTTAGTCATAAAGAATGCATTATTTATCTATATGTGTGTGACCAAATCGCATGCAAATTTGATTTTATATGGAACTGTACTCAAGATTATATTTATTTTCCTCTCTTTCTTCTCCCTCAACTTCAAATCAATCTGAAAAAAATCAGATTTCTCACTTCCTCCTTATTACTGATATGTCGCGGCGTCCGAAAATCAGTAAAGGTGTGTAATAGAGGTCTGATTTTAATCACATTGCCAGCCAATATGCGTGAATATTTGAAAACATAATTTAAAGGAATGTCATGTGTGGGTTGTTGTTCTTCATATTCTAAAACAATGGAAGTTTTCCTGGAATGAGGTAGAAATCTTTGTGTGTCAGTGTGGAAACTGTTCATTAAATAATGTTTTGTAGGTCGTTGTTTGTCCTGTTGTTCTTTTTCGTTTTTTCCATTGTGTTGTCTCCCCTTTTATGATGTCTGATTACCCCTTTGGTATCTTCAAGCTCTTCCTCTGATTTACGATGTCTGATTACCCCTTTGGTATCTTCAAGCTCTTCCTCTGATTTACGATGTCTGATTACCCCTTTGGTATCTTCAAGCTCTTCCTCTGATTTACGATGTCTGATTACTCCTTTGGTATCTTCAAGCTCTTCCTCTGATTTATGATGTCTGATTACACCTTTGGTATCTTCAAGCTCTTCCTCTGATTTATGATGTCTGATTACTCCTTTGGTATCTTCAAGCTCTTCTTCTATCTTATATCTTTTATAACCAGTTGACACGGACATATAATAGTTTGTGTATCCTTTACTATTAAGACCATTGTAAAGTATAATGTCATTAAAAAAATGTATATTTTACTTTTATATTTCAATTTCGACTCACCGATTACAAATTGACAATAACACATGCAATATGATATGAGAGTCAATGTGTCCAGCTACATGACAGGGGTTCACCGATATGATGGCACTTCTTTAATATGTCCGTGCTTTCTTATTTCGTTGAGTCTGGAAGTCACGTTAAAATTGATTAAAGTGACGATAACTTCGAATAACCATTCCTCCCTGGTTTGGGATCATAAAACTAGCTTAACCCCTCCACATTTTATTGAAGTCACTCTACCAGCCCCCTTTTTTCAAAATTTTCATAATCATTCTTTTTCTTCATTTGACAATATCAGTAAAGGTCATACATCATGAATAATACGTGGACACAGAATACACGTATTATTCATGATTATCAGTCGAAAAACTGTGGACACAGAATACACATATTATTCATGATGTATGACGCCTACTGATATTGTCAAATGAAGAAAAACGATTAATTATGGAAATTTTGAGAAAAAAAAAGGGGGGGTAGTAGAGAAAAGGGGGGAGGAAACGAAATCCATGCCCCATGCGCCCGTGATTGAAGTGTCTGTACCAAACCAGGAAAGTGATCGGTCATATATTGTGTGTGTTATAAGTTATATTTTGTCATATATTGTGTGTGTTATAAGTTATATTTTGTCATATATTGTGTGTGTTATAAGTTATATTTTGTCATATATTGTGTGTGTTATAAGTTATATTTTGTCATATATTGTGTGTGTTATAAGTTATATATTGTGTGTGTTATAAGTCATATATTGTGTGTGTTATAAGTCATATATTGTGTGTGTTATAAGTCATATATTGTGTGTGTTATAAGTTATATTTTGTCATATTTTGTGTGTGTTATAAGTCATATATTGTGTGTGTTATAAGTTATATTTTGTGTGTGTTATAAGTTATATTTTGTCATATTTTGTGTGTATTATAAGTCATATATTGTGTGTGTTATAAGTCATATATTGTGTGTGTTATAAGTCATATATTGTGTGTGTTATAAGTCATATATTGTGTGTGCTATAAGTCATATATTGTGTGTGTTATAAGTCATATATTGTGTGTGTTATAAGTCATATATTGTGTGTGTTATAAGTCATATATTGTGTGTGTTATAAGTTATATTTTGCCTCTTTCTCTGATTTTTCTATTGAATTTTGAAACTGTATTTTTGTTCCTTCATTTTATTACCTAATACATATGAAGGGGCCCGGGTGGCTCAATGAGCTAGGTCGTTCTAATACATATGAAGAGGCCCGGGTGGCTCAATGAGCTAGGTCGTTCTAATACATATGAATGGGCCCGGGTGGCTCAATGAGCTAGGTCGTTCTAATACATATGAATGGGCCCGGATGGCTCAATGAGCTAGGTCGTTCTAATACATATGAAGGGGCCCGGGTGGCTCAATGAGTTAGGTCGTTGGATCTAACAACTCATACCATACAAGCCTATCGCCAATACGGCGTGGGTGAGCGCCCTGCTTTGTAAATTACAAAAAAGGAGCACTCGACTCGCAGCCGCAAATGATAAAGTTTACCAGTTGTTTGCCCGTGGTCGGTGGTTCTCTCCGTGTACTCCGGCTTCCTCCACCAACTAAAATTGGTCGCCATGATATAGCTGAAATATTGTTGAAAGTGGAGTTAAAACACCAAAAATCAAATCAATTAATCCTAATAAATATGAAATCAGCTAATCAAAGGGAAGTAAATCGTAGAGTTAATTCACGTGAAAAATGAACATATAGACCTAATTGACTATAAACTACACTTGGTTTGCTGTTAGTAGGAATCAAGTACTTCTGTCAGGTTTAGGTTTATATTTATGGTGCTTAACGCCACTTTCAACAATATTTCAGTTATTTCGTGGCGGTCAGTTTTATTGATGGAGGAAACCGGAGTACCCGGACAAACACACGGACCTGCCGCAAGTCACTGACAAACTTTATCACCTAATAGTGCTGTATCGTGTTAGTGACCTATTCGTTCTATAATATAATGTGACAGAGTCACTCTACCACAAAAACACTCCAAATCGTTTACTCTGACGGCATATTTTTTATTGGATTTGCTTGGGGTTTTTTTAATCGGTGTGGAAACAAAAAATAAATAAAAATAATTAAAAAAGGTAAACATAAATGATTGGAAACGGACAAAGTTGTATATATCGTGGGACTGATACGTATAGGAGAATGTCCGAATAACTTTCCATTCCTTAAAAATAATGGAGCCGAGGCCAATTCATTTTAAGGAATGGAGAGATACGAGGACATTCTTCAACTTAAAATCCACCCATTGTACTTTATTAATTTTATTAATTATTAATCTTGTAACAAACCAAAAAGTATGTGTATAGTATCTAAAGTACAAAGAGAACAATAAATCTACATTCCTTAAAAATAATGGAGAGTTTTGACAATAGATTTATATAACAGGTGGATTTTAATTGCAGATAATTGAGCTCCTGGTACACACTAACCATATTCGACATCATTTGCTTTTTTTATATTCAAATCAGTTTACAAACATAACCAACCGATATATAATATCTAACATGCTATCACTTTGTTTATCTTTTTTTTTTAAATTTTAATCAACATTTTTGTTTTTAGCTTACACATTATATACAGTCCGACAAAAGTTAAGCACCACCTTACTTGTTTCAATAATATCTTTTCTAATAATGAACTTATTTCAAATCGGTTTGCTGTTTTCGTTACCTGTACACACATACTTACTTACCTGTGAAATAGGTTATTGATCGATTTTTATTTATGTGTATATGACAGGGTGTGTAAAGTGCCACGTGTACTTTTCAACATTTGTGTTTGCCAACGAAAGATGATTTTTTTTTGTGTAGAGTTTTAAGTTTCATTTTCTATTGGTTTGGTATCGTGCGGCGAAAATTAACCATACCAGAAAGGTGGCAAGCTGTTGGCATGCATAACGGTGGTTTTAGCCATAGAAGGGTGGCAGACCACTTCAGGGTTAACCATTCCATCATTGTACGACTGATGCAGCGTTTTCGTCAAACGGGGAATGTTACTGACCGTCCACGTGCAGGTAGACCTCGCAAAACGACGCCGAGAGAGGGCCGGCTCATATCCAGACGGGCGCGGCAACGGCCGTTCAGTACAGCTGGTGCATTTCGTGGTAATTTAGCGTTTGGAGGCCACATTAGCACATGCACTGTAATCAGACGCCTCCACCATCAGCGAATGCGAGCGCGACGACCCATAAAACGTCCACAGTTGACATTACATCATCGCCATGCTCAATTTGACTGGTCACATGATCATTTGGGGTGGACTATTCGCACATGGAGACGGGTCCACTGGTCTAATGAAAGTCGTTTTTTGTTACGCCCTACCGACGATCGTGCAAGGGTTTGGCGCCAACGAAACACTTAATTTCAGGACAACTACATTTTGGGCACAACTGTTTTTTGGGGGTGGGGGTGTAACTGTCTCGGGTTGTTTTTCCTTTGACTGTAAGTTGGACTTGTACGTTCTTGATGGTAATCTGACAGGCCAAAAACACCGTGACAATGTGCTCGCTCCACGCGTAGTCCCCCATTTCGACAATCATGCGTTGGCTGACAGGCCAATGTTCATGGACGACAATGCTAGGCCACATAGAGCCCGAATTGTACAACATTTTTTACAACAAGAGGCTGTTCAGACAATTCCATGGCCTGCGATGTCGCCAGACATGAACCCTATAGAGCATGTATTGGACTTTATTGGTAGAAAAATTAGCCAACGCAATCCAAAATGTCAAAATATTGACGAATTAAGAACTGTTATCTTACAGAAGTGGCAACAGTTCCCCCAAGAACGGCTTAGGCGTCTTGTGCGAAGCTTCAAATAAACGCGGTGAATATACTCGTTATTGAATTCTATGCCTTACACATACGCACAATAGATGCATTTAAAAGTTCTTAAAATCTGAAGACTCTGCATTTTAATGCAATGTTAAAAACTTGCATCAAAGACAAACTGGTTTTACGATTTTCCAGCGCCTGTTTTGAACCCCATTTTTGCCACGTCATAGTCACGTCTTTCAGGATGATAAATACTTCGTAGATTGGTAATTTTAGAGCCCTTGGTGTAGTCTTTTAAGAAGTGTAAGAAAAATGGTGATATCCATTTTATTGTTTTAACAGTATTGATGTAAAAATATATATCGATAAAAATATAGGGTGGTGCTTAACTTTTGTCGGAGTGTATATTATAAGTTCAAAATTACTTACCATTTTTACATTTATCTCTATAAAATGTTATCCAAACTATAAATATATAATTTACATATTGAATCAGACTTGATGTCAAAAACGTTTGATGTTTATCATGTAATATTCAACAACCGGAAAATCTCAGCTCCTTCGGGAGATCGATGGCCTTGTTATATACGCTTCCTGGGTTGTTAAGAAATTTGCAGAATTAAAATAATAACCATACCATTGTCAAGGCGACGAATGTTTTATATAATGCTTAATATTTACATTTTCAACTCGTTCGCGGAACCATTGGCTATTAACAGTATTTCTCAACAAATTGTATTTGAAAAACATTGTCAATGTTAAAATAAATGCCTTAGCATTACAAAATATACCAATAAAATATATCAATATAAAAATAAATGTCTGCTTTTGACAGCCAGGTTTCAAAAAGGGAGATAATTTAAACGCAAATCGAACACACCCGTTTATCTTTTCTTGATCGGTAATCATCGGACCAAAGCTTTTCTTCACGAGGTAATGATCGGCAATCATCGGAACAAAACAACCGAAAGTTAATTAGCCTCCACAACAATGGCGAGGACGAAAAACATGCACACGGATTTGCAGATTTCTAGTTGTTGGGAACATGTTTCGACTTGAAACATGCATGAATAGCTTAGTAAAGGTACCATCGTATTCCAAATGAATCCTCAGGGAAAAATGTCTTCACCCAAAACTGGTATAATATTATTAATCCCCAACAAATTGTATATAACTGTATAATAGTGGCATCGACCATAAAGTCTGCAAATCTATATCTGCGTTTTTGTTTCTGTAGAGTTGGCTTTTTCTTGTTATTTCACAAGATACATTATTTCTTAACACTTATCTTGGCTTCGATCGTCAGTCTAAAAGACATGTTTTATTGGGTAGATATATATATCAGGTTATGTTCACGGTTCTACAGTGGTCGTATCAATATTTTCGCATTTCAATTTGAAATATGAACTTGCTTCTTTTATCATTGTCTTTTTTGCATTTTTCTAAGAGGTAGAAGATGGATTGGGGGTTATGGTCGCGAGTTTAGATCACCAAGTATTCCTCTTTCAACAAGAGAGAAACATATAGTCCGATACTGCAGACATAAATTGAAGGCGAACGTCATTGCTATCGTAAACGCTAGAGAAAATCGAAGGGACTCTAAAGAATGAACAACCAAGACACAGTCAACAATTGACGCAAGGCACAGAATGAAAAACAAACAAACTCCACAGAATACTGAAAAGACGAACAACACCAACGCACCAGAAAACGGGGTTAACCCAGGTGACCGCGGAGATTAAGAAGTTCATTTTTCTTATAAAGCACCTGTCGTGTTACTCGTATGGTCAAGTCCGATATATAGAACTGATGTCAAATATAACGTCATGCAATATGACGTCAGAATTTCACAAAAAGTATCAACATGAAAGGATATGACACATAATAAGTATAAATATAACTTCATGTACAATAAATATGTCCTAAAACATGTTAGTTTTACAAACTATGTATAGCCTTGTGGTGACGTATGATAGCTTTTGGTATGTCGAAGTTTCGTTTGCTGTTGCTCTTTCTTACTTTGCAAGCTTTAGACGATATTGATGATATGCTAGATTCGAAATATACACATTTATTGACTATATCTAGTATATCCCATTGCAGTGTGACATTTCACATAGAGAGTTTATTGTTTGTTCACTTCTTCTCGTCGAGAATATAGTGGTAGCTGACATACTGTATTTGTATTAATAGTCTGGTCATTCTGATACAATAAATTATTTAGATATCATAATCCTAATTGATCAAGTAGAGATCTCTTCTAGCTGAGTTGGTAGAGTGGACGTGAAGCGTTGTCCAAGTCCTCATAATGTTAGACATTTCACCAAGGATACGGGACTCGATCCTAGCTCAGAGCGTGGCAAAGCTGCTCAAGGCATTAATCAACAATCAATCTCTGAATCAAGCAATTTCATTGTGCATAATTACCCAATAAAATCAAGAAGCATAGAATATGATATAAATTCTCTGGTTTGTGCTGTACAATTCAGTATACAAGAGAATCCACTTACTATGTTAGGGCGTACCAAAATACAGAATTATCCTACGGACGTAAATGGCTTATCATTATATTTTTAGCCTGTTATTTTGTTTTCTAATCCGGAAATGTGTTTATTAAGTTGGGTTTGACTCTTGACTAATCATAAATAACCTTACGATTTACAATTCACAATGACAACTCTCTAGCATCTTTCAGGTGTTTTACAATTGTCCTTTATAAGATTTACGCTGGGGGGAATATAATACTATAATACAACTATAATATCTCGCTGTCATTTTCATTGCACAACAGAATAAATTGTGTATAATTTATTTTGCAATGTACATTGTAGATTGAAGGAATATAGCCCGTTTTGTGTATTTGTGATACTCTGTACAATATACAGTAAAACCTATTTTACTTTCCTTATTTTGTGTGATATAACCTTTGATATAGAACTTATTGTGTACGTACGAGTAGAGACGAATTCTCATGAATGTTATAATAAACGCTTGATTTTTTTCAAATGTATTTCAACTTTTGTATTTCAGGCCCACACACATTGTTAGCTGGACACACGGCTGTGCTGTCAAGAACTAGGAAACGATGTCAGTATTGTAACATGAGAAATATAAAAACAAGGAAGGGATGTGATATATTCTCGGGATTCAAATGTAGCCAGTGTAATGTGTATCTCTGTAATGGCGGATATACTAACAGGAACTGCTTTGCCATGTTTCACACACTGTATGAAGACAAGCTCAAAGACAAAAAATGGTTGTGGATTTATCAACCTCACTAAAGATGGTTGAGCATGACTGTAAAATGTTTGTATTGCCATGTCTCCGTCATTTCGACTGTTTGATTCCGTACACTTAACTTTGTTTCCAATTATCAATTGTATAATACACGAATGTCCAAAATATAGGGAGAAGTCAGAAAGGTACCACTATTGAAGAATTACCTAATGTAAAAGCCTGATATAGTAAAGTTGAGATTTTCAGCAAAGTTATTATATGTCAAAGGACTCGTCTTTGACTCGTAGAAATGAACGGGATAAAAATAATAAACCAGTCACAATGGCTGCCAATATAAATTTACAACACAAGAAAATAAGATTTTAGAAAGTGTCATATAGTATGTTGATGTAAGTTAATCGTAGATCTACAAAATTGACTTATTTATTGTCGTATCATGCTCTATAATTATAGATTTTGTAAATAGTTGTATGCTTTGTACATAATGATGTTGGAATCTATAGATACCCTCGTTTAAAATATGACTGTCTTGTGCGACCCTTTTTCAATGTTCCCTGGGAAGGTCACATAAGACAGGTTTGACTGTACTTTATTATGCCTTGAATATGTCTTGACATTTTCTAATTCGTCATGTAAACTTAGTGAAATTAATGCATACATCTGTACTGACTTCACTTTGAAATATGTAAATAATTGAATATGTATAAAGTTCTGTTTGACGTATTGTACGAAAATAATAAGAACTACATGTATGTGCATACACAGTAGATGTGTTAAATTGTTCACATTGTATGTAATAATATACTAGAAATAACTCATCTGTAATATGTGAGTTCTGTTTGGTGCCGAGTGAGTACTTTTTAAAGTTATATCATATCGAAAGCATGTGATGATATCTGCTTTGTATGAGACCAAAGTCAGTTATTTATAGTGCTGATTAAATTACACAACATAAACTTGTACACATAAACATGATTATAAGTTAGGCAGTGTTTGTTCTTACTCCTTAATACTGCGTGCTTAATAGAGAGCAGCAAATACCAGTTTTATTATCCCTCAACGAGGTTGCGTGCGAAGGAATATAGTAACGCTACCGTCCGTCCGTCCTTCAGTAACATCCTTGTAAACACTCTAGAATCAACATCCTTCAATGGATTTTGGCAAAAATTATTACATACTTAGTCCTTGATAGGATCTGGTACCCTATTGATTTTCAAGGTCATAGGTCAATGTTCAAGGGTTTCAGCTTGAAGGATCCGCCATCTTGAAAACGTGAAATTCTACATGTCATATGTACAGCAATGCACAAAATAATTAAAATGCCTATCTTGAAAACTTATTTTAGCTAAATTCTATCAAAATTGAAACGTACACGAAACCAAATAACGTCTGATCTTTACATTTTAAACAAGAAATCTGCATATGACTTCACGTTGTTTATGTGCCAAAGTCGTTCAACAATATTTCGCGGAATTTTAACTTTTGTGATTTTTAGACCCACGGATATGCAAGAATACATTTTTATGTTCAGTATTGCATTAGAATGGAGATAACTTATTGTATTTGAAAATTTCACGACATCAATTGTCAAACTGGAATGATGATCGGCATCAATAATAGGTCGTCAGCGTCAAATTTATAGTCGGAAATATCTGGGTCAGTCATATTGTTTACAAACAAGTGCATTCGGCGTAGGAAAATAGCATTCCTTCAGGCATGTCAACTGCAGATTTGACAGGTCTCGATAGCCAATGAAAATATGCGTTACATCATAAATGCATTCGAATTTTCCATTTATATGTAGCAACATTCCAGCAGCACCTGCATATATGGAGTATGTATCTCTCAGTTGATACGATATTCCAGGGCTTGTGGTTCATATCATGATTGTCTTGATAGGGTGTTGCTTCGTGCAAGTAATCTACTGAAACAATGGTTCCTATTGGTTACGTTGAAGTCATCACTTCGAACGTTTTACGGAGTATCTGTGTTACAGATGACCACTGATATGTTCCGTTTTTCGTAATCACATTCCAATCTTTTCCTCGTTCATGACTTAACACAGGGTTTTAACAAGAGTAACAGAGCGGAACGCCACTAGTGGAACAGGAACTGTTACTCTTTCGGAGCACCTGAGTTCACCCTCGGTTTATTTTGTAGTGGGCTTCATGGTGTTCATTTTGTCCAATTACATGTCTTCACGTTTTTAGTTCCGTGTTGTCGTGTCCTCTATGCTATCCACGTAACCACGATGTTCAGTTCATGTCTATTCCCATTTGTTTTATATGGAGTTAGTAGTGTTTTTTCATTTGTGTTAATTTACTATACTGGTTTCCATGATTTCCATATCAGAAGATGTTTGTGTCGTTTAATAGTAGTAGCATTACTGGTGCCACTAATGGACAGGAACTGCTTACTCTGCATGAGTTCCGGTGTTCATCCCCGGTTTTTAGTGAGCTTTCGTGTTGCCCATTCTTTCATTTTCTATGAAGTGTTTGATCATTGTTTGTCATTTTGTCATTTTGTCTTTTAGTTAATTAGTTCAGTACGAGTTTATGTTCGATGCGCATAGTATAATTTGGCAATGTGTTATTTATACATTTTTCCCTAGCCATGCCTTTATGGGATCGTCGTGACCATGATCATATGGTAGCTGGATTTAAAACTACATATGCAATCAGTGCCTATCACCACTGAAGTTATAAGTTCGAATCTCGATCAGAGCGAGGTCTTCAACATTATGTGATCAAGTTTGTCAGTGACTTGCGACATGCAGGTAGTTTTCTCCGGGTCCTCCGGTTTCCTCCACCAATAAAACTGACCGCCACGATATAACTGAAATATTGTTGAAAGTGGCGTCAAACAAACAAACATATATTTATGCTATGTTTATTTTTCATGTATCTCCGTATATTATCCAAGAACACAAAGCGTGTCAAATATTAATTCCAGTAACTAACTAAGCCGACACCCTTTCGACGAACTCATGATGAAAGTTATTACAGAAACACATCGTGTGCCCTAAATCATTATCTATTTTTTATTACCGGGAAGTGATAGTTTACCAAGATCATTTGTAAAGGAAATGCACGGAACTAAGGTTATGAAACGGAAACTGGTTTTCAGGAAATTACACTCGATTTTTGTTTAAGCACTTCCTTAATATTTCATATCTTATATGTAATGTTACATGTGGACGTGCTACACTTGGTAGTAGAGTCCATGTGTAGACTAAAGAAATTAAAACAGGTTTGGGCGTCATGTTTTATCTATGTTATTTCTATTTATCTATGTATACTGGTGTCCAGCACGACTTCCATATCACAACAGTAACATGACTGGTGTCACGAGTGGGACAGGAACAGCGAACCTTTCGGGAACACCTGGGTTTACACCCGTGTTAGTGAGTTTCGTGTTGCTCAATCATTGGTTTTCTATGTAGTATTTTGTCCACCATACATTGTTTGTCTCTTTGGGCTTTTGCTTTGTCTATTTGTATTGTCTGTTGATCGGACTGTGACATCTGATTAACCCTTTGGTATCTTAAAACTTGTGTAATTGGTATCCACAAACATTTCAACATTTTTCTGGGTAAGATGATTTATGGGTTATTTAATCTTGTTGCTGTTCTATACTATTGTGAAATCCTGTGTGCGTTATGACGTTGATGTAGTGATATGTATGACTAAAAAAAAATAATTGTGTTGTCTGCGAGGTATGAATGAGGTCTGATAATTATTCTCAGGTATGGTGACAATCTTGTTGAAAATGGCAGTTCACTTACGAAATTGTATATTCATACATTGCGACAACAAAGTATTATTATATAAAAATATTGTGTATTTAGATACACAACGACTTAAAACATATGTACGATGAGATTTCAGAGTATACCAACGTAGAATAAATTGACCAGAACTCGTAAAAGGATTAAGATTTGCTTTGATCAGATAAATATAGTTTTCCTTTTCTCATTTTCAATATTTACCCTATGAAATAACAATATACAACTTAACAAAAATAATACATTCAAGATAATAAATCATAGTACTTTAGATAACAACAATAAACAGTTACAGTCTTGTTGCCGAAGCTTTTGAAGCATAAAGAAAATTACATGTAGAAAATAAAAGATCCTGGTATTGAAATATTACTGAAGTTATAGACTATTTTGGTATGGATAAATGTAAAATATTTAACCTTAAATCCACACTAAAAAAAATGGTTACTATATTCCAGTGTCTTTGTATGAAATACAAAAGTACCTGGAAGAGTGAGCTATTTAATGATAAGAGACATAATTCATGTGGTAATAAACTTAGAACATATAGATTATTTAAAGATCAGTTTGTTTTTTAACCTTATCTGAATTGGGGAACATATAACCAGAGAACTTTTTTACTAAATTTCGTATTGGCTCACATAAACTTGAGATTGAAAAAGGAAGATATATGAATATTCCAGCTGAAAAAAAGAATATGTAGATTGTGCAAGCTAGACGTGGAAAATAAGATCCACTTTCTGTTGGAGTGTCCCTCACTAGCCAATACTAGGAGGGAGATTCTGGATCAAATTGAATCTCGCTTCTCTAACCTTAAATTTTTGGACATTAAAAGTAAATTTGTCTGGCTTCTTTCAGCAGATGATCACTACATTTATAATCAGTTATACGCTTTATTTACAAAATTATATAATACGAGAAATTATATTTTCAGCAGTAACACCCACTAATTAGGGATAATAATACTTAGTAAATTATTAAATAACTTTATTTTTTATGCATCATGCTGCTACTAATTTTTAAAGTACTACTAGAACTCTGCCTTAATTAAATTGTGGATTGAATGGATCTCTGTGCTTGGTAAAACTAAAATACAACCATTATAACTATATTTCTTCTAAATGTGATTAACATTTTTAAATTTTGTTTGTATTGTCCTATCCAATGAAAAATTATTATGTGAATCAATTGTATACTGTGATTTTTATTGATTATACTGCTCATTGTGGGCGTCTTGATTGACAATAAAGCATTTATTTGTTTGTTATAAAAACAAACCAATACCCTGGCCGATTAACACTCACAGAATAGTAGATCAGTACCCAGACCTAACAGTTATAAAAACAAACCAATACCCTGGACGGATAACACTCTCCGAATATAGTAGATCAGTGCCCAGACCGAGCAATAATAAAAACAAACCAATACCCTGGACGGTTAACACTCTCAGAATAGTAGATCAGTACCCAGACCGAACAGCTATAACAACAAACCAATACCCTGGACGGTTAACACTCTCAGAATAGTAGATCAGTACCCAGACCGAACAG
>MJUT01008806.1:205143-215829 GCA_002080005.1 Gigantidas platifrons | reverse complement strand
GTGTAAGAGACAAGTTGTAATACACCAACATCTAAATTTTCACTATTTTTCTCTATTTATGAAAATTCATACACTGTGGTCTTATCCATCATTTACATGACCATTTACACGAACATGAACAAATGATGTATTGTACATACTGCGAAAAATAGTTTAAGGACAAAACTGGGGCTGGGAAGTTTGTTACAGGATGTAACAACTTTAGAATAGACACCATCCAAATGCATGTATAAAATTAAACAATGAAAATTTGTTTCTTCTTTTTCTGGTAAAAATATCTTCGGTCTAGTGTGCACTGCTTCGGTCTAGTAACTTTAGCAAGTCACTGGCCCAGATGTCTAGTGGTTAAAAAAGTTTTTGGTGAACACTGCTGTCTTGTCGTTTGATTCTCTTGGTATCCAAACTGCGTTCATCTTTAACTGAATTTTGTAAACATAGTTTATGTACTGACATTACTTTTTCATGTAATATTCTCTTTCTACTACCTACCCTCAATATGTGTGGCACATTTTTGTTGTCGGTATACACTCTGACAACATTACCATTCAAGTAGTCAATAACACTTCTCAATGTCCTATTAACTGCCTCGAGCTCTCTCCAAGTAGAGCTTTGGGCTTTTTCATCATATGGCCAACTGCCATACGTTGCAACTGGTTCATCCTCTGAACCTGTGGTCAAATGACCACCGAAGCCAGTCTCTGATGCATCACAAAATATGTGAAAATCATGTGCTTCGTTATACGTCAAATGACATAACTGAGATCCTATCTCATTCAACATATCTATGTTATTCACCCAAAATTTGCATTATCTGAATGCGTCATGGCTTACCATTACTTTGGAGTTCCAGCTTAACCTGTCTAATACACATTCATATAAATATCTGGTTCTCAATCGGGCCTGATCCCCGAATATGCCTGTGTTGATGTCACCTGCTATAAATCTAACTTGAAACAACGCTGTTTCAGTCTGATATCTTTGTATCAGATCAGATAAAGAAGCCTTTAGCTTATTAACTCTCTTGTCTGTAATTCGCAGACTACCTTCTGCCATGTCCCAAAAAAACCTTACCACTCTAATTTATGAGTTGGGATCCAGTTACACTTTTCGTGAGCGATAGAAAAAAAAATTCGAAGTCGTTCTGAATAAATTTACTTGAAATTAATGCGTCTTCATAACTTGCGCCACCCCCTAAGCCGTCATCTAAGTACATGATGTTCTTTAACCCCTGACCTCTCCAGTAATCTCTCTCATAACTTTACTGAAAATATGCCCGCTTGTTGCCAAGCCAAAAGGCAAGACATTATAAATATAATACTGATTTTCCCAGTGAAAACCCAAATATGTTTTGTCTGCATGAAAAATTGTCAAGTGGTGATAGGCACTTTTTTAAGTCGTAATTGAAAATAAAATCCCCTCTATTGAATAACTGTCTTGCTGTTGTCGCATCCTCATATTTGTGCTTGAATTTATACAGATGCGGATTAATGTGTCTAGCGTCTAACATCAATCTTAGTTTGTTTTTTTTTCGCTATTATTTGCCACTGTTAAAGGGTTTACGACAAATGGTTTTTGTGTCACAAGACTAATGCAACCTTTTTGTAGTAACCTTTCGATTTCATCGTTTACAAAATCTGTATTGTCACGTGCTGATTTATTGTTTTCAAGAACTATTTCATCTGATATGTGTAAAAATGGTATTTTGTATCCATTTTCTATAACATTAACAATATAAGAGTTTGCACCGATTTCTTTCCATCTATTTACCTTCCCAGACAAATTTCCCACGCCTGTACTATTTTTATACGCTTGAGTAAGTTTACTATCGATCATAATATGTGTATTGCTGTTCGACACTTGTGATATAGACTTAGGTGTGCTCGATTCTACTCATAAAGGTAAAACTACTTATCTTATTTCTATGTTCCACTGTCTGCTTCGGACACTCTCTCCTCCAGTGTCCCTTCTCATTACAATTGCACTGTTCCTCGTTCCCCCTTTTCTTGAATTTGAATGTATCCCGCTATCCGTCATATTCTCGTCTATTTTCACCATCTGGGATAGCGACAAAGCTTTCTGCTTTTCTTGAATATTATGCTGAACACCATATAGTCTGGCGTCAGGAAGTGAAGTTAAGCTGCTCAACAACTGGTTTTGGGTACTCTGCACGGCGCTGTGTACTTCTTTCTCGATAGTATCTCGAAGCTCGACGTCCATTTTTTGTTGTTACACGTATGCACGACGGCTAGAAAGTGAAGAGAACCAAACGAACACACCTAAATTCCCAACCATAAGACAATGTTCTCATTGGTCAATTTCGACCATTACCGCATGAATATTCATTAGTATCAAACCGACAATACAATATTTTCCCACTATACTTCGAATCGCGGGAAAATACTATTATATGAGGAAAACGAATAAGATATAACATTGCAAAGCCTTCAATTTAGCTATTAATCAACAGCTTTTCAAAGAAAAAATCACCCCTAAAAGTAGAATCGACCATCACCTGATCACAGATGTGCATACCTATGTGGGTATATAATAGATATCACAAATAAATTAGTGCTTTCAATTTTAAGGGTTAAAATAAAATAAAATATGAAGATAATATTGTATTATTTCCAAAACAATACATAACACATAATAACACTATTTAGTTATCAAAGTTCATAATTCTTAAATCTAAGAAAAAGTCCATAAAATTCAACGCTAGTACATGTCAAAATCCATTAATTCTGACAAAAGTTTACCATAACTTCTGGAACCGATACCGTATTCAATAGTTCAACAAACTGATGTACGCAAAACGAAATGTCCATTACAAACAGTTCAATATACCATGAGTTCCATTTAATCCATCCCGATACTGTAATTTATAGTTCAACAAACTGATGTACGCAAAACGAAATGTCCATTCCTCATCCTGTGAAAATCGGTCATCTGAATTAGTGAATATCATGTAGCATCGAGGTAGTATGTTCCATCAGCTAATCTGAAAAACAGGAAAACATAATAAATACTTAAATTTATGAACATTTGAACATAGTTAACTTCAATATCTAGTTTTAAGAGGGTGGGATGTGTGGTGGGATTGCAATGTTATATCTTATTCATTTTCCTCACATAATCAATATTTCATATTGGGCGGTTTGCGCTCTCATGAAATCTACAATTATATTTCGGAAAATTCATAAGATATAACATTGCATGTTCAAAGCTAACACTACTTACCAATTGATAAAACTGCATCTGCATATTGTTGTTTTTTAGGTTGTCTGTGATAAAATCTGCTAAAAGTATTAGCATTGGACCAGTCAGCCATATTTAGAATTTCACTGACTGAAATTCCTTTACAGGCTGCTTTACTTGTTGAAGCTCCGCGAGTAGAATGAGCCTTGAATTTTGATGTGTTGATGCCCGATAAAGTCATAATGTCCTTAATCCAGTTAGAAATAGTATTAGGTGTTACACCTTTATGAGGTTTTATAGTAGTACGAATCAATGGATCATCTGAAACTGCAGAGTTTCTGAAATCTGCTGTCCTTTAAGGTATTCTGATAAACAATCAACAACACATATCTCTGTATTATGAATATATCTTGAATAAATTACTTCCCTTGGGTTGTAATCTTTTTGTGTTTTGCATAACCCTGGTAACTGGAAAGAAACTCCCTCAATATTTAGAAGCATGAATCTCTTGTCAAGCCTCGCTATCTCAGAAGCTCTTTTTGGGGCTGTAATGGCTAAAAGAGTGACAAGTTTTTTTGATAAGGTTTTGAGAGATAATTCACTATTTTTTGGTAAAGATAGTAAGTATTTCAAAACAATATCTACATCCCAAATTTCTTTGTATCTTGGGAGAGGAGGATTTCCTTTTAAAATTCCCCTCATAAGATTCTTAATCAAATAATGTTGACCTACAGATAAACTATTGATATGAGGTAGTACTGATGAAATTGCAGATCTGTGTACATTAATGGTGCGGTACTGGAAACCTTCATAAAACATCCAGCTTAAAAATTCCATAACAGAAGTTATAGGAGCTGAAAAGGGATCAACTTCCCTTTCCAAGCACCAGCTAGCCCACTTACTCCAGGCTGTGTTGTAAGCAGAATTTGTGCCTTTGCTCCAAGATTTGAGCAACAGTTCTTCAGTTTGCTTTGATAAAGCCATTGTGCGGAGAGATTTCCTGAGGCAACCCACCCTACTAGTTGTAACGAGTGATTCATTAGGAGGGGATGAGTCTCTCCTATAGGTGACTGAAGAGTTTGGGGATTTATTGGTAGAAGGACTGGATTCTGCATTGACATTTCTAACAATGTTGCATACCACGGTTGGGATGACCATGCTGGGGTCACCAAGACTATTGTTGCTCTCTCTGACATGATTTTCTGCAAGCAACGAGATATCAGACTGAATGGGGGAAAGGCATACCCTTGAAGGGGTCCCCATGATTGGACTAATGCATTTACTGCTACCACTTCCGGATCTGGGAACCAGCTCATGTAATTTTTCAGCTGGGCATTTGTTCGACCCACAAACAGATCTAATGTGCAGGGGATTGTTTTGTTCATTAATAACTGAAACATGCATGGATTCAACATCCAACTGCTCGAGTCGTGATGGTGTCTGGATTCCCAATCTGCTATTAGGTTGTCCTTGCCGGGAATGAACTCTGCATGAGGAGTTATGTTTCTTTGCAGACACCATTCCCATATTGCAAGAGCAATTCGATTGCATCCATTTGAGACAGTTCCCCCCATTTTGTTTACATAAGTTAAGGCAGTCTTGTTGTCCGTCTGAATTAAGACCTGTATGTCTGACTTGTTGCGTAGAAATGATTTTATTGCATTTTGTATGGCCATCAATTCTAATACATTTATGTGGAAGTGTGATTCTGTTATCAGCCAAGGACCCCCAATTCTGACATTGTTGCATACTGCACCCCAGCCCTGATTGCTGGCGTCTGTCTGAATGTTTACCGTGAATTGAGGAGCTAACATACTCCTGCCGTTCCAATTGTGCAATTGATTTATCCACCACTGAAGTTCTATTTTTGTTTCTGAAGTCAAATGAACCAGGGAATCGTAATCTAGCGATACCCTTAAATTCTGATTTTTCACCGACTGAAGATGACGGTAATGTAGAGGGGCAGGTAAAACCGCTTGAATGGAGGCTGTCAGATTCCCGATTAAAACGGAGAGTTTTCGGAAAGATAGTGTGTTGTATTCTAGAACTTGTCTGCATAGTTTTTGTATTTTCTGGACTTTTTTTTATTGGTAAAGAAAGATTCATTTTTATGGAATTGACCAGAAAACCCAAAAATTCCATTTCCTGTGTTGGAATTGTGACAGATTTTTCTAGATTAATAAAAAATCCCAAGCCTTGAAGTACTTCCAAGGCATTCTCGCAATCCCTTAAAGCCCCTTCTCTGGTCTGATTCATGATCAAGATATTGTCCAGATAGATTATCAAACGAATCCCCATTCTGCGCAAGTAAGCAACTGGGATTTTTAGCATTTTTGTGAAAACGTAGGGCACTACTGTTATCCCGAATGGGAGGGAACTGAACTGGTAAGTTTTGTTTTTCCATTTGAATCTTAGAAATTTTTGATGTGGAAGAAATATGGGTATGGAAAAATAAGCGTCCTTTAGGTCCAACTTTATCATGTAGTCTCCCTTTTGTAAAGTTTCCTTGATTAGATGGGCTCCCTCCATCTTGAAATGTTGATACATGAGGTAACCGTTTAATTCCTTCAAGTTTATAACTGGACTCATACCTCCCCCCTTTTTTTCTACTAGAAAGAGAGGGCTCAAAAAACCTGCGTGAAAGTTGTCTACCTGAACAATTGCCTTTTTCTCTATCATTGATACAATTTCTTGATCTATCAAAGCAGAGGTATTTTGATTGAAATTCATTTCGAATGGTGTGGTCTGAAGTTTTGGAATTTCCACAAAATCCAATTTTAAACCTAGTACAGTTTCTAAGATCCAACGATCTTTTGTCAGAAAATTCCAATTCTGATAAAAGTGTTTGATTCTCCCCCTACAGGTAAGTGTTTTAAAAGAGAAGTGTTCTGTGGAAAAGAAATCTTTGTATGTATTACATGTACCTGATTTATTTCCTGCTTTGTCTTTGGCATCGACCCCTTGACAGTCCCCTGTTGCTGTGATTGGCACCACGGCTGAAGTGGCCCCCAAGCTGAGACTGCTGGCTGGTTGAGAGCCCTGACTGAAAAAACTGGTTTCGACTACCATGATCTGCTGGGTAACTGAAAGAACTAGAAGATGTGTTAGGCCTATTGTGCTTGTTGTTCTTCTTAAATCTCTTATTAGAATTAGGCAAGAGTTGTAACAGTTCTCTGTTATCCTTACTCTCCTCGGTCAGTAGTTTTCTGAACTTGTGTCCAAATAAATCAGATTTTGATTTTAATAAGGCCTTTTTCCCTGTATTGTCATTCAGTATGTCCATACAATCTGGTATGAGTTTACCCAATAGAGACTTGCGGCGGTCTGTCAAATATACATAATGTGCATTGCCAATTAAAACAAGAGAACGCTGCACAATATCAATAACGTCATGTGGATCAATACCACGTTGCTTTTTCTTAAGTTTCTCAGCTTCGTTCCACTGACTTTGAGCCATAACAAGATGTGAAGAAAAACTAGAGGCTCACATGAGCCTGTATCGCTCACCTGACATAACTAAGTCCTCTTAAGAATGTCTGCATGCCGAATACATCTAAGTTACTATTCAAATCCCATAGGGTTCTATGTTAAAACTATGTCTGCTCATGGCAGCCATCTTGGATGGAGGTAGCAGTCACCGGACACAATTTTAAAAGTATACTACCCAAGGACCATCCATGCCATGTTTTTTTTTATTATTATTTAAAAAATACAAATATATACAACATGCCATGTTTGCTTTAAATTGGCTGACTGGTTTCAGAGGATACTCTACTTTTAAACAATTTTCCCATAGGGTCCCATGTTAAATCTATGTCCGCTGACGGTGGCCATCTTGGATGGAGGTCGGACATAAATTTGAGAGTTGACCACCTAAGGACCATTCATGCCATGTTTGCTTTAAATTGACTTGCTGGTTTCAGAGAAGAAGACTTTTAAACATTTTTTTCCATAAGGTCCTATGTTAAAACTAAGTCATAGCGGCCATCTTGAATTTCCAATCAGCAAACGATTCACAAGTATAGTACAGGACCACCCAATGATCATTCCTGTAAAGTCAAAAATCAATTGGCTTAGTGGTTTCTAACTAGAAGATTTTAAAAATTTCGACCAATCAGAACACATTATGGGCCCTGGCAGCTATGTTGGATTTCCGATCAGCGCCAAAAACAAAAATCTTGTATATGATCATCTAATGAACATTTCTGCCAAGTTTGGTTCAAATCTGTTTCGTGGCTTCAGGCAAAAAGATGAAAATGTGAAATTCCCATAGGGTCCAATGTTAAACTAAGTCGAGTCATGGTGGCCATCTTGAATTTCCGATCAGCAAACGATTCACAAGTTTAGAACAGGACTACCCAATGATCAATCCTGCAAAGTCACAATTCAAATGGCTTAGTGATTTCTAACAATAAGATTTTTAAAATTTCAACCAATCAGAACACATTATGGGCCCTGGAAGCCATGTTGAATTTCAGATCAGCACCAAAAACACAAATCTGGTAGAAGACCACCCAATGAACATTTCTGGCAAGTTTGGTTCAAATCTGTTCAGTGGTTTCAGAGAAGAAGATTTAAATGTGAAAAGCTAATGGACGACGACGGACGGACGCTTAACCATGACAAAAGCTCACATGGCCTTTGGCCAGGTGAGCTAGAAATATAAAAAAAAAGATGGACGATGTATTGGCGTTTGAACTTGAAAATAAGAGAGCAATTCATCGTTAGCACATAATTACACATATATATCATATTGATAACTGTTTATTGAAATGAATATGGTTTATTATTATACTTTATGCAAATTTATTATATTATCCATTCATTTCATTGGACAAGCGGCATTTGTTAATTTTCACTAACCTTTCATAAGGCCCACCCATTCCTAGCAACATGTGATAATATTAGCAACGGGTGTTAATGCCTAAAATTAACACCCGCTGAGCCTGAAGTTTGCAGATCCGGAAAAATTAACACCGGCCGAGGTTTACCGATTTTCAAAATTTTCCAAAAATTTCAAAATTTCAAAATTTTCATAAGAGTTCAAAATTTTCACAAAATTTCAAAACGATAAAATTTTCAAAAAGTTAAAAAAAAATTCCAAAGTTTTCATAAAATATCAAAATTCTAAGACATGTATTTAAATAATAATATTGAAAAATGATAAAACAATTACTAGCCTACCTTGAAAATTATTTATGCAATAGTCAGAATATAGAAGCAAACATACTATTTATCAAAATATACAATTAACATTATGTCATTATCTTGTTAAATTTGTTGCTATTTGATGTTTTGTTGTTGTTAATGTAAGTAAACTATCTTAATTTATGACTTTATTTTTTTAACAATTGTCCTTCTAATAACATAATGCACACATGAATCATTAGGCATTCAGTATAATAAAAAAGCATACTGCCCTTGGATGAAGGTGTTAGGGTGATTAACACACTCTGTGAAAAAATGATCACCCTCGACTTCGTCTTGGGTGATATTTTTTCCCCTCGTGTGTTAATCTACCCCAACACCTTCATCCAAGGGCAGTATATTTATAACACAAACAGACGCTACAAATGACATTGTTGTTTACTCCTTTTTGGCGTGACTAATAACAGAGTCTATAACGATGCATTCCGTTTGGTGTCAAACCTTTAATTCACCAATCAGAGCTTAGAACATATACAAAAGTAGTGCCTTTTAAAGAAAATAGTTCCTTCTGCTTTGTTGTATTGTGACAAATACTGATTGGAATGGAATAAATAAAATTGATAATTGAAGTTAATATATAAGGATTATTTTGAGTCCAAATTTGATGCATTTAGTTGTATTTTAATACCTCTATGGAGGATTTGATGCATGACCTATACATATTGAATTTCCCGCAGATGACCGAGCTATTTTTAGAGTAGGTGTTTTCCAGAGTATGGCATTTCACTGCAAGACTTTAAACATCTCCTGATATTTTGACAGAATGTAGAGGAATCGTGCAAGTTTCGGAAAATATGAACTTAGAAAGGTTAAACTTAAGATAAAATAGCCAGGCAGGCTCATAAAACACAAATTTAGTAGAAAATGTTAAAGAAATTAATTATAGGTTTCACACCTTAAGGCAAAAAATGTCAAATTGCACTTTTGTTGCTATCATGTTCAAATTAGCCTAAAAATTTCACAACAGACACAGAGTGACATTTTGCATACAAAAATGTTACAAAATGCATTGGGGTGTCAGATTACATGGTCGAAATGCATAAATGTAATATTTTGGAATATTGTTCCCACTGGATATAAATGGACAGAGGGTATTGCAACTCATTTTATTTTTATTTATGACTCTATAATTATTGGGGATATGTATTTGAATGTGATTTTGCAGTAGAAGGGCATATAATATTGAAAATATTGTTGCTATTAAGGACTTTTTTTTAAATCATCGTGCACCAGTTAGTCGACTTCAAATATAGAATATGGTGATATCATTATTGGATTTTTTTCCAAATCTTTCCTCATAAATTTTGGTAGTTTCAGTTAGAAAACATGTGAATTGTACTTGTGAAACAATATAAGGCTGTAGAAAACAATTTTAATTGAAAATTATACTATAAAAACTTGGTAATTTAAGCCATCGATCTGAGTAAAATTATATTGACTGCTTGGCATTTTCTGTTAATTTTTCAAATTGTCAATTTGGATTTCATGTTTTAGAGTATTATTTGGCTGTAACAGTACATTCGAACATCCACCTTACTTAAACAGTGGGAAAAAATTATGTGGAAACATATATTTATTGAGTTTTTGGGAAAATTATAGTTTTGCACCTTAACAAATTCCAAGACTTGAATATCAATAAATCATATTTTTACATATTTGATGGAATTAGAAGGAATTTCAACTGAAGATATATATACAAACACTTATTTTATGCCTTAAGGGTGTAGACCTGGGGTATGGGAGATAACTCTATTTTCAGTGTCTTCTCAAATATATGATCATCTGTGCGTTTGAAAATTCCACCTCAATTCCAAGCTTCTTGGTGATAAAGATTGTTTACATTGGATTTGGCCAGTTAAAAAAATATGACTCCTTTTCATTTTACCTTTCCATAGTTGTGTTCCTTGTATTTTAATATCTTATTGCTGCTTATGCCAGTGTCAGGCAGTGTGTTATTATTATATGCCCACAAAATATCATTGAAATATCTCTTTCCAGAAAAAATGTTCATCGAAATATTATGTCAAAAATGCCAGAAATGTAACATTCACCAAATTTCTTTCGACAGACGTCGCTGTTGTTCCATAAGTGGTTATAATTAGCGGAACGTTTTAATCTCGATGACGCTTGGATTGTTAACGTTAGGTACAAGGACACGTCAATATATAATGCCCTTATAACATGACTAGGACAATTCTGTACATTTAGTTCACAAACAAAACTGTTCTCACGACTTTATTTTATTTTATAAATTATAACAGTATTGTACAAGTTAGATAAACT
>MJUT01008806.1:192474-203593 GCA_002080005.1 Gigantidas platifrons | reverse complement strand
AAGATTGCCTAAATATAGAGAGACCTAGATATATTAATTCAAAATTTGACGGTATGTGGAGACAGGGATTTTATTATTCTATTTTGTTCACTTGGAGGTAGTATTTCCCAAAATTCATGTATACTTTAAAATATTGTAATGAAGTTCATCAGTATTGCAGTGTGAGTAACCAAACATCATGTAGACCTTTTATGAACATGTATAGGCTACACCAAGGTACATGCCGATATGGCTTGTAAACGTCCGTTTTATTTCTTAATATGGTCATGATAAAACTCTTTTCTTGCGACTTAAAGATAATACTTTTATTTTACATATACTCGTCAACTAAATCTATACTTCTAACAGGTAATATCACCCGCGCTGTACTAGTTAAGATTCAATGTTTGCACCATCCAAGTTTTATAATTCAGTGCCGTCATTAGGTTAACGTTAGGATACAAGCGTCTTTGTGATTCAAACGCACAATTAACCACTTATGGAACAGTAGCGTCACCAAACGGGAGAAGCGGTGAATGATTCCTATTTGTGTGACAGAAATGTAAAACAATTTGTGTGACAACCTTTTTCTATTGAATTTCAAGGGTTTGTAAAAAAAACAAAAAATAAATATATTCATCAGAATCTTAGATATTATGAAACTATAGAGCAAATTATACAGTAGTAAAAAATAGAAAGCTATGTTCGGGCGAAAAATTGTAATATTATCTGATCCTCTCTTATACAGACGTCCCCTTCTCCTAAGACAAATAAAGAATAATCAGAATCAAACGAATACAACTGGAGGGCAGAATGTAAAGGAATTGAACAATACAGCTGGGTGGCTGTCTGTGTTTTGTTTTTGTTTTTTTTTTTAATGAATTAATCAAGTATAATTGTCCTCAAACCACCCCTCCCCCTCCCCCAGCCGACCTGAAAATAAAAAAGACAAATGCAGTAATTTGATAATTTGGACATCCACTGTGTCAATTATAAGAATTCAAAAGTTTTTTGTTATTGGTAACTTGTTATTTTTTATCTCACAAACAAATAAACTAGCAAAAGGTGGGTGTGTGGTAACTTTCCTTGACAATTTCATTTTTTTTTCTGGGTGCTATGAAAAACATAAATTTAAATATTTTAAAAATCGGACGGTAAAAGTTTGTATAATTTGGTGCAATGATGTCTATATGTCTATTCTTCAGTGTAACATTTTTTGGTGGAAATTAAATGACAGGATTTTTTTTAATCCGATTTTTAATACCAAGGTGGTCCTCAGGGCATCCCCCTTTTTTGCAGTTTCCACTGTTTTGCACGTGATTATCTCCAAACAGGATATTCAGATATGCTAGATATTTCATATTTATTCAACAACAACACTCAAGTGTATTAAAGCCAATATATTCCCTTTCAATGAAAATAAATGTGCATATCTATTAGAATCTTCCGAAACTAGTATTACCATCTGGCGTCAAGAATACCCCCAAAATTGCTATATTTAGGATGTGCTATGGAGAAAACGGCACGGTGAATTTTTTTGAAACTTTGGCAGATAATGTATTTAGACATAATTATTCCATGAACCAAATTTAAAAAGATTGAGTGATGGGGAAATTTTAGGGTAACCCAGGTCTACACCCTTAAACTTCATAATTTAGGGGGTTAAAGCATGAATTAACAAAATTAAGAATGATGTGAACTCATTTTATGGATAAAAAGGGGGGAAGCAAAATGCAAACATTTCATAGTATTTAGCTATAGTATAAAATATACAACTGAGGCATATATATGTGTAAAAATTGCTTATTATGTTAGAAATTAGCTTAGTAACTAATATATTAGAGAATAAGTAAGCTGTGGTATATTACACAATCTGAACTCAACAGCTGTAAATGAAGATATGTTCAGTAAAAACCTTCATGGGGGTACCTTTGCATTTGCACACTTATTCTTGCAAATATGAGACAGCCACATACCTTAAAGGCATATTGTCTACGATTTCTTTGAAAATTTTTAACTGTCCATAAATGATTTGTTTAAGCTATCATTAAACAGTTATGCTGCAAAATATACGATTGGTGTTCATTTTTTTGACAAAAAAGACCCAAAACTATCGTTATCGGAATTATTGTCCAAGATGACAAAAAATTCAAAGGGAAAGTAACAGCGCCACCTATAAAAACGGAAGTTTGGAATTCTTGGGGGTCTAGCTTTGAGGTAAGGAAAATACTGTTAAGATTCAAACACTTCATGATTGTCACACTCGTTTAATGTTGTTTGAATCTTAACGGTACGTTTGGTAGCGTATTTGCCAATAATTCGGTGTTTAATCTTCATTTTATGAAGGTCAGTACGGAAAACAATAATTTTGGGTATGAAAAAATACAAATGTGGTAGACAATATACCTTTAAAATGTTTTTTTGTGGTTGATATTGCCTAAGGAATAGAAATAAGGCAAGTTTTGTTGCTCATTATGTGTCAAACCTATAATTCACCAATCAGAGCTTAGAACATATACAAAAGTAGTGCCTTTTAAAGAAAATAGTTCCTTTTGCTTTGTTGTATTGTGACAAATACTGAATGGAATGGAATAAATAAAATTGATAATTGAAGTTAAATATACTGTATAAGGATTATTTTGAGTCCAAATTTGATGCATGACCTATAAATATTGAATTTCCCGGGGATGACCGAGCTATTGTTAGAGTAGGTGTTTTCCAGAGCACGGCATTTCACTGCAAGACTTTAAACATCCCCTGATATTTTGACAGAACGTAGAGGAATCATGTACGTTTCGGAAATATATGGTCTTAGGTCTTAGGTTAAGCTCGAGATAAAATAGCCAGGCAGGCTCGAAAAAACACAAATTTACTAGAAAATGTTAAAGAAATTAATTGTAGGTTTCACACCTACATTTACCTTTTCAATGCAGCAAAGTATATCGTTTACATGACAAAAAAAAATCAGGATAATTCTTTTAATTTTAGATTTCAAATTGGGAACGATCGACCATCGAAAAGACTACTTGCAAACTTGGGGAGAATTCTTTTTCATTATTTTTTTTTTGGGGGGGGGGGATAAAAACACGAATACAGGATTTTCTTCTAGACATCTACTCCGCTTACAAAAGTTTTGTATTAATAGCTGTTTTAGGACTGGAAGTTTCTAGATCCAATGAAATCGTTTTGATTTTGCCTTTATATTAGTCATATAATTTATTAATTTCTGGCAACTTTGATGATCATGAACACTCTGGCAATACATAAACTTGTATAAATTCTTCTGTTATGTTAAGGTAGCACTATACAAAAATTGATATTTTTTCATCAAAATTGTTATTAATCAATTTTTATTTTATTATAATATTCTTGATACACAGGTGCAAAAATAATGCAGATATGATGTACCATTAATGAGCATTACTTTTAATTAGTTTTGTAAACAAACACATGTGCTTGAATCAGAGATGATAAAAACAAGTGGGCAGCCCTCAATTGTTTATCTATTGGATAATTTGATAGTTTTATGACCACTGGCCAGTAATACTTGAAATAAGAGGTAATTCCATTAAATGAAGGGGAAAGCAGCATGGATGTAATTAACTTTTCATCAATACCAAAAGAAATAAATTATTTATTTGCAATGGAATTTATTTCAGAATATCTAATGTACAATTCTAATGTACTAAAATCCAACTAAAAGGGAAGAATACACATAATGAGCAAACTAAGGTTCCAGGTGATTCCTGTTATAATTAGTGGTTCAGTCTGGTCAGTGGAGGTGGAGTTTATCAGTAAGCAATAACTGTTAACCTCAAGCTAGGTCAGAGTGATGCAACTTCTCCCGCCAATTTCATGTGTTTACTGCACAGGGTGTGCATTTTCCAGCTATATTTAGAGTTTGTGTGAATAAATTCTATCTTTCTAGTCAAATCATTGTTGATTTATGATTCAAGGTCAATACTAAAGTGTTCTCATGGTACATTTGTGACTTATTCAAGAAAATGGGGTACCAAGAGGAAAATTACTACTTTTGGGATTTTTCTACTACAATTTTTGACACAAAATGTCGACTTTAAATTAAATTAACTCCTGCATTGGTACCCCTAGAGGCTTGGTTTTGGTATATGTTGTTCTTAGACCTATTATCTGCATAACAGTGTCTCAGATTTCTGATAGAATTAATAGAACAAATTCTACACACAATTAAAGTTGGTGAAATCTTATGAAGTCAGGCTGTATACACATGATGGGGCTTTAAGAGAGATTGAAACATCACAGGAAAAATCTGAGACAACGTTTTGGAGGTCATGCTGTGTTGATTAAGAAATTGTAAAAAGTTTTACTATTTGAATAAATATGAAACAGCTAATTTTGGTCAAGTGCACACATCAAGATATTGCAAGTAATTGCATAATAATTAATTATGGAATTGTTGCATAATCATAATATTATAATCAGTGGAAAGATATATCTTTCTTCTTTCAAATGGTACCTCATTTGTTAATTTTGATGCAATATTAAGAAAGTTACAGCTGTTTTCAAATGGAAGATTGGAGGGAAAAAATCTTTGTAAAGTGGTATTACAGGGATATTTATTCGTCTTCATGATTGATAGATGATAAACACATCTTATTTTGGGTTATCTCAGAAAAATCGGGATAAATGTTCATCAGTAAAAGAACAAGCGTTTAATTTTATGTGGGATGGGATCAATTGTAAAAAAGGGGGTAAATATTTTGCTGACAAATAACCGACAACATTAATTATATGAATAGGTTTTTTTATTCACAATCCAGATGCACTCCCTTAAAAATACTTTTACCAGTACTGGAGTACTCGGAGAAAACCATTGACCTGTCGCAAATCACTGACAAACTTTATCACATAATGTTGTATCGAATACACCTAAGGAAGATTTTTTATCGTTTACAAGTGTAATTTTAGTCGCAAGATTAAAATTTTTCGTAAGATAATCTTTGTGAAAAGTACTTAGGAATTGTCGTAATATAATCTTAAGTGAAAAGTACTTAGGAATTGTCGTAATATAATCTTAAGTGAAAAAGTTAGGACTATAGTTACGCATTTTTGTGAAAAGGGCTACAGGCTATTAGTATCCACGTACAAATAAAATATGACAATATAATTCAGGTTCGAATCTCATACTGCTTTACACTAAAGCATATAAACTTCATATGGCTATAATTCACATTAAAGTTACGATTTAACTATTAATATATAAATTATTTCAAACCACTAAATCTAATTAAAAAAATTATATCATTACTCACCCCTGAACAAATACAAACGTTCAGACAGACACACACTGACACAGACAAGAAGTGAAGTCAGTATAATTACCACACTCTTTTATATCATTTGTAATAAGGAATTGAATTTATGTCAAACAAATACATGGTATTCTAGTATATTACTAATATTAAATAAGATGAATATATCAAATGTTAATGTCTATGTAGGCACTCTATGTAACAATGTGAAACAAATTTTATGTGATAGTTTTCTTAGTTATTGGTATAATTTAAAAAAATGTATAAATGAAGACAAAAAGGGAAAACTCCGTACATATTTTACATTCAAAGAACATTTTATTAGAGAAAAATATACATTTCTTAATGATTTCAAAATAAGACAGGCAATTTGTAAAATCAGAATTAGTGCACATCCTCTTATGATTGAAATTGGTAGATATAAAAACTTGGAAACCGAAGAACGATTATGTAAACTGTGCATAACACAAAAAATTGAGGATGAATATCATTTTCTAATCGATTGCCCCATATATAATGATAGTAGAAAGATTTGTTTTCAGAAAATTTCAGAAGTATGTTCTAATTTCAATAATATGTCAGATATATCAAAATCCTATTATTTATTTACCAATGAAGATCGTTCAATAATTAATATTTTTGGAAAATATATAATAGAGTGCCTTGAGACAAGAAAACTGAAACAGGGTTTACGATACTGAAATAATTTTTTTTTTCTCTTTATGTTTATGTTATTAATTAAAATTTTAATGACAATAATCAATGTATGCAATTTGTTTGCCCTTATTGTGGGCCCGTTGATTGGAATAATAAATATTCTTATTCTTATTCTGTATAACCTAACTTATAGATCTATATAGATGTGTTAACATTCGCCAAAACAGGTTTGCTAATTTGCATAGTCAGAAACAGATGTTTAACTATAACTATTTTCGGATGTCCCGATAAAATGTAAACAATTACTGTAGATTCTTAAAAATAATCAACGAGACCCGTCAGGGTCGAGTTTATTATTTTTAAGAATCTACAAGTTGGAGTGTATTCTCTCACATAATACATTTCTATCTGCAACAGTGTTTTCATTTTATATTTTTACCTTTTTAATGTTCAAAAAGCTAAATAAGCCACAATTAACAAAAAATAAACAACAAAATTGTTTCGGCATCCGTGCTTTCGATTCTCGTTTATATTTAGATATTTCAAGGTCTTTCAAGTGAATAGAATCGTTTATACCGTATTTAGATATTTCAAGGTCTTTCAACTGTCCCAAATGTTCACCTGTGGTCTTTCTGATTTGTTAAGTGGCGGTCGGTTCGTTGGTTGTTTTTGTATTGCCAGAATACTCGTCAGTTCTGAACATAAATTATGTCAGAATTCAAATACTTGTATCATGTCACAAAGCTTACTATCAAGAATTAAATATACTAATTATAGAATTTTTTAATGTGGTTTACAACTTAGCCGAGTGGTAAGATGGAAGTTTTGTAAGTCAAAGTAGACTTTAAAAAACCCGGCAATGGTTCGAGACACGAAAGTCCCAAAATAAGTAAAACACGTTTTAAGCCTAAAATTGTAAAAGGTTAAAGTTCATATATTCAAGAACAAAAGAATCAACTGTAGATTCTTAAAAATAATCCATTGTTCGAACAATAGTGTGACATCAGATAAATGTATTATCTGTATCGATTTAGCTGCAATAATGTATAGCTCCTGTGACAAACTTGTGTCTCGGCGGAGCTACAAAGCGGTGCCATTCATCACAATGGAGCAAAAAAATAAAATGCAGTTGAACGTAAAAACTCACTATTTACGCTTCAAACATTTCATATAACTATTACGGTTATGATCCCAGTCCTTGTTAAATCGGTTTGGCTGAAAAATGTATACTTTTCAAAGGTAGCAACAACCTTGTTAAAATTTATCAATATAAATGTATATTGACCCCCCGGAAGATCCATGGGGGAACGTTTACAATATGATATTTATTCCGCATAGTAAATATTCCTACCTACTGTCAAGTTTTTCAAATACTGCAAAAAGGCTCCGTACATTTTTTTTAATGCAAATTAAGCATGTGCTTTTTTACCTTTTAATCATAACCAGATATAATTAATTATATGACAATTAAAATTAACACGATTAAGGTGCTAAATTCCGCATCAATAGTAATTATCCGGAATAAGGTTTTATTTCTTGTAGTTACAATTAAGTATTGTATAATTTTATTTTGGTAGGTACAAGTATTATATGATATTTATTCTGCTATGTACAAGTATTATATAATATTTATTCTGCCAGGTACAAGTATTATAAATATAATATTTATTCTGTTATCTGATCAATATAAATTTTTGAATAGATTGTATGGAGATGTGATTGTTGACATTTTTTTGTCATTATTAGATCAAACATTTCTATGATATGTATATAAAATCAATGAAGCATAACTAATCACCTGATATTTAAGAACTTTTATTATATCATTTACCTATAATAAAAGCACCTCTCAAAGGTGTAACATATGTCATACAGGTGGAATAAATATTCCATAAGACTCAAGTTGTTCCATGGAATAAATATTACCCCCGTATTCAATTATTTTTTCCTTTTATGAGGAACAAATATAGGTTACAGGGTCAGGCTGGATATTTTCAGTTGGTTCAGTAGATTGTGCACTTACTGTTGCTTGTGCCAGTTCATTTAAGGATTGATCTCAAATTTTTTTCGGTTCATGAAAAAATAAACTCAAAAATGCGAAGCGGGTTGCGCAAGAATGTGTACCACATTTTTTAGTTTATTTCGAATGAACCGAACAAATAATTGTGATCAATCCTTATAGATTAATTCCTAATGAATATTTTTCTTGTCCTAAAAATATTTTGACGGATAATAATTGCTTAAAAAGAATTAAAATAAAAAAATTTCCCAATTGAGACCCCAACATGTGACTTCCGGTTAAAAATTTTGTTTATGGAAGATAACATCAATTTTTTATCCAATCAAAATCTCTTAAACACATCAAATTAATTTATTTTCATTTATATGGGACGAAGTCCCAACTATGGTAGAAATAGCAATTTTTTTCTATATACTAATGACTAAATTTTCATGCACCGGAAATGACATACCAGAAGTCAATACATGGTTAAATCTGTGCAGAAAATCGGATGCGGACGTTTCGTAACCTGGTCGTTTCGTACCTAGATCGGGACTTAAAAAACGACGGAATCCCCTTTTTAAGAAAATCTGGATCCACCCTCGGTCTACTTTGAAAAAATATTATAGGTCAATATATCCGAGTTAATATTGTTTAAAAAAATATTGGACTTCGTCCCAAGTTAGGTAACACCTATTATCATATTAGCAATATTTTCCATATCACTAATGGCTTAGATTCATTGCACCGGAAATGACACACCGGAAACCAATACATGGTTAAATCTGTGCAGAAAATCGCATGCGGACGTTTCGTAGCCTGGTCGTTTCGTACCTAGATCGGGACGTTTCGTACCGGGGTAAAAATGTACAGTGATACGTTTCGTACCTTCTTTTCAACTAATAGATTTGTAATAAACTCGTTAATTAAAATGCTGTATGCATAGTTGAAACTCTGGAACTACTTCCAGTTATGAATGTTAAAAAAAAATGACTCAAAATCGCAGCTATATCATGGCGACCAGTTTTAGTGGTGGAGGAAGCCGGAGTACCCGGAGAGAACCACCGAACATGGGCAAGCAACTGGTAAACTTTATCACTTGCGGCTGCGAGTCGAGTGCACCATTTTTTTGTAATTCACAAAGCCGGGCGTGAACCCACGCCGTATTGGTGATAGGCTTGTATGAGTTGTTAGATCCAATGACCTAAATCACCCAGGCCCCTGAAATATTGTTGAAAGTAGCGTTAAACATCATAACCCTAACCCCTAACCGTTTTCTGGATTTTCTGGGGTTTTCTGGATTTTTTTTCGCAGTTTTTATTTGCTCGTATGACAGATCTAGACGACGTTAGGACATACTATACTTTGAAAACGGTCGCCGTGACATACATATCAGTAAATGGGAGTATGTTCGAGATGTGATTTTAATCATATTGGGATATAGGTTAAATGATGGGGAATCTTGCATCCTTGGCATTTTCAATTATCACAATTTTAAACTAAAGTGGTGATGTATAACCCGAATTGGATAAGTGTTATATTACGCTCCCGCTGATCATGATCGCTACATTAACGATAGTGCCGATAGATCTAGAGGGCGCGGTATTATTCTAGTTATCGGATACATCAGACTAAAGTACGTCAGTAATTTGACATGCACAATCATGCAGAAAAATTTGGGGGTAAAAATATAGTATACCCCCCCCCCCCATATACTTTTAAAAGTTACTGGGGTGTCCCCTTGTTCCCACGTCTCTGTTTCATTTTTAAAGACGATTTCTGTCAAATGTGAATCGATATTACTTTATAGCAAGGATTTGTATAGTAATACTATTTAAATCCTTGTTTATAGTCAACAGATCTTTTTTTTTGTTAAATTCACAATTGTTTGATGTAATAACTTTTTTTTAGGTGCAACGTTCTCTCTATTAGTATATACACAAATGTCTGTCTGAAAGTCTGTCTGTATGACTAAAGAAAGAAGATACTATCTTGTTATGTTGAAGTTTGTCTGTTGTTATATATATAGATAAAGGATCATCAGGATAACCTTCCAAAAACCAAGATTAGAAAACATGAGAACTATTAATATAATATCCAAACCATTTTTGTTCACTGGAGAATGCCAAATATCTAATAACGTACCCTCCCATTTGTGTATGTAATATTTCCCAACTACATGTATTTGGTATATCAAGAAATGCTAAAAATCGAAGAAATAGAAGATCGTACGTATACCCTCCCGTTTGTGTATCTTCTTTTAAAGGCAAATCTACCAAACTTACATGTGCAACGTACAAAACTTATGGCTCTTTATACATTAAAAAATGTGAACGATATTGCACCATCTGTATTGCATGTACCATTGAATAAATATGCATTTCATGGTACATAAAGGTTGACATAGAGAGGCGAGGCTTGTTCAAGGTTATTTCCATGCAGCATGTTTGGATTATTTTACTTCTGCTGTAGTTACCACAGTATGGGTACCTGTGCGCACAGGCATTTGACCGATGCCCTTAATGTCCCCGTGTTTGCCACGGGGGTACGTATTTTCAGAGCTAGTAACGATGTAGGGTCTCTATTTGTGGATCCTGGGTCCACACGAATACTAGAAGAAAAAATACAAGGTAGGAAACAAAATGGCGGGGTACTGCTAAATTTCTTATTATTGTCGATTTCCCTGATTTCTGAAAAATAAACGGATGGAATGCACTAACCTTGTGGGCCCCCATCAGCTGTTGTGCCACTGGTTTACTGTCATATTCGTACTATTTTGCATATATACCCCGACGATCTGTTCCCAAGACCGATTGTCAACAAAACCGGAGGTTGACCCTCTAACTTTCCGGAAATTTGCCTCACCGTTATCGGTTCCATTGTGGCAGAGGATCATACATGTGAACCTTCCGGCGGGAGCAATATTCTCCCGATTTTGAGGGTCCCTTCCGTCTCTCCCGTCAACTTTCAAAATCTTCCGCCCGTGAAAAAAATCAAGTACAAAAAAATCTTGCCCTACATTTTGCGATCTTTTGGAACTCCCGCGCTGACGAAAAACACCGAGAGATACGAATGATATCCGGTTATTGATCTGTTTGACACCTTTACAGGTAAACCGTGTCATGATGGTGATTATTTAAGGTGTTGATGATTATACAACTATCCACTGATTGACAGTTAATTGGGTATAAGG
>MJUT01008806.1:158386-189021 GCA_002080005.1 Gigantidas platifrons | reverse complement strand
TATGTGTACAATTGTTAAGATTTTTATATTTATCAATAATTTTATGAATATGAGGTTTTCTAGTTTCCTCTATTTTTTTTACATGATATGAGGAAGTGAATTTCATCTTCAACTTCCTCACTACATAGTTTACATATTCTTTCAGATACTTTAATTTTTTTATGTCTGCCCTTTTCAATTTCCAATTTATGCATTCCTACCCTAAATTTGCATAATATAGAGTTAGAAAATAATATATCTGATCCAGTAACGTTGGTCTCTTCAAAATTCAACTCCCTTCTTTTTGCAGATGATCTTATGATGATATCCAAATCAAAGGAGGGTCTGCAAAATAATTTGAATGTTTTAAGTGATTTCTGTGATAATTGGCAACTTGGTTTAAATGTAAAGAAAACAAAAACCATGGTCATTAAACAAAATTGTACAAAAGACGTTTCTTCATTTGCAACCTACAAAGGTATGCCTATCTTAGGAACAACCAAGTATAAATTTCTCGGGATCTTGTTTAAAAATAATGGAAGTTTTTGCAGTAGCACCATTGACTTAACAAAAAGGGCTAAAAAAAAGTTCTTTTTGCAATGAAATCATATACTAGTTCACTATTAAATCTACCAGTAAAAGTAGCAAATAACCTTTTCGATTCTATTGCATTATATAATTCAGAAGTGACATTTTTGGATACCTATATCACATATTATAGAGCTAAGAAGAGATCTAAAATCTCTGGTAAACCTTAGATATTTTTCATTTTATTGATAAAACCCCTATAGAAAAGTTGCATTTGCAATACTGTAAATATTTACTTGGTGTTAGAAAAAGCTCATCTAATCTTGGAGCAAGAGTAGATTTAGGAAGACTCCCACTGGAACTTTATACTAAATTTTATTCTATACTGTATTTTATCAGATTAAATTCTGAGGAAATAAACCCTCTGTTAAAAGAATCATTTTTACTTACTAAAAATTTAGATGACAAGGGCATTTACTCATGGTTTACATATATTAAAGATGTGATGGAAGATTTAAATTTAGATTTGGAAAAAATTAAGGAATACTCTGAAAAAAATAACAAAATCTACAAGAGACAAAATAAAATCAGAAATTAAATCTGTTATGAAAATTTATTCAAGAAGAAAATAACAGACATTGATGATAACAGTAAACTCAAAATTTATAAAACTCTAAAAAATTCCGGTAACATCTCAGAAGAAAACTATTTATCCTGTCCAAAATTAGAATATATAGAAAACTAATAACAAAATATAGAATAAGTGATCATAATTTGCTTATCGAAAAAGGAAGATATTTAAAAATCCCCAGAGAAGAAAGACTCTGTAAAAAATGTAAGAAAATAGAGGACGAAACTCACTTCATTTTATATTGCAAAAATAACAATGCCACAAAAAAAAGATTATTTGGATTTTTTTTAAAATGACAATGAAAATTTTAATAGTTTATCAGATTGTGATAAAGTGACTTATATCCTCAATCCTAAAACAATTACTCAGGTAAATAAGCTTGGTTCCTTTTTAAAACAGTCTACAGTAGCTCTTTTCACAAAAATTCGTAACTATAGTCCTAACTTTTCCACTTAAGATTATCTTACGACAATTCCTAAGTCCTTTTCACAAAGATTATCTTACGACAAATTTTAATCTTACGACTAAAATTACACTTACGATAAAAAAATTCTTCCTTAGTTGTACTCGATACAACATTATGTGATAAAGTTTGTCAGTGATTTGTGACAGGTCAGTGGTTTTCTCCGAGTACTCCAGTTTTCTCCACCAAAAAACTGACCGATATATTGCTGAAAGGGGCGTTAAACACCATAAACCATCTTTCTTAGTAACTTAGTTTCATTTCCATAGCACAACAAAACATTTTTTTTAAATAAAATTATTCTATAAAATATCCCAGGCATTGATTTATAAGCAGTTTTTTATGCTATGATGTGTTTGTATGTTTATATTGAATTGTTATCTAATATATGAATCGGTCACCAATAACTGCACACAATATGAAATGGTATGATTTTCGTATAAAGGAACATTTATAATGCATGTAAATTAAAATGATCTATAATAATTATCATTACTTGGAGTTGTGCGTCACCATCCATGCATGGTTACTTCAAGGACGTTAATAAGATATACGTCCTTGGTTACTTCAAGTAGAATTATGTTTTTAAGGGAGTGTGAAAAAAAACCTATTCATACATGTATAATTCATTGAGATATCTAGAAGAAAATCCCGTATTCCATTTTTTTAAATAAAAAATAATAATAATAAAAAGAAGAATTTTTACCAAGTTTGCTAGTAGTCTTTTCGATTGTCGATCGTTCCCAATTTGAAATATAAAATTAAAAGAATTAACCAGATTTGTTTTCGATTTTTTTCACTTACGATAAAAGATAAGACAACTATTTCTCTTAAGATCAAAATTTTACACTTACGACAGGGTAGTTTTACACGTAAAGTTAGGGCTATTTTTACACTTAAGATTATCGTAAGTATTTTTGTGAAACTCTTTTTAATCTTAGTTTTACACTTACGACAATTTTGTATCGTAAGAATTTTTGTGAAAAGAGCCGCTGAACTGAGGACAGGGGACTCTTGAAATGTTTATTTGAAAATTATTTTGTCTTTATTACCATGTATGTATTGTTTGTATTCTGTTTATTTTTGTCACATGCAGTAACTGTATAATGGCAATAAAGTATTTTATTTGATTTGATTTGATTATAAAAGTTGTCCATTCGTAAATATATACAAGGGAGGTTACTCTAGCCACGATTTCTTTTTATAGATCTAAAAATAGTCAGCTCAAAAATCTAATTCTAACACTGTTGGGTTCAATTTTTAGACGCTTTTCACCTGTTTGATGCATGTGATTTTGTTAACATTATAAAAACACATGATGTATTATCGTTTCCTTGTGTATTCAAGATTGACAGACCGAGACGGTGTCAATTGAGGACGTATATTACTAAATTATAGGCCTATGCGCTCCTTGTTTTACCCAATGTAATAATTAGTGTCAGTGATGGATATATAGTTTGCTTACTTGAAGCATAGTTTTTTCTATTTTTATGACTGCTTTATCAGAACACTTTTCAGTGCAGTTTCATTCAAGCGAGAACTTGACAGTGCAAACGTACAATACACTACATAATGGTCCTCGAGACAAGTTGGAGGGAATTAATTATGTAAAAGAAGAAAATAACAATATGTGAAGATAATTTGAAAGTGAAAGTAGAACGTTGAAACTGAAAGTACAGTATAAATGGCATTCAGCTTTAAAGAGTTTTGTAGCAACTCCTCTTTTTGGGTAAGAGTTTAATATATTATTCATACAGAGAAATACAAAAATATTTCGTCACTAAATATCAACTACCTGGAAGTGTGGTGGAAGCAGACACCCTAGACAGCTTCAAGGCTCAGCTGTCTAGGCTGGCAACTCTCATCTAAATTTACAACTGTTTTTATCCTTTTAACCTGCACTGTACATGATAGACGTCATCCCCACCCAAAAGTGTGAGAATAGTACCAGAGGAAGAAGAAGAAGAATTTCCTAAAAGATGACACCATGCACTTGCAGAATGGAATCTTTGGTGTGGAGTGTTGGAGTGAAATTTTGGAGTACATTTTTGGATTTATATTTTATCAAATGTATTTACTAAGTGCAATTGTACCCCATAGGCACACACGCTTGTTTCAAGCAATGGTCTAGATCTAGACTGGACTATTGTACATTCAAGTTCCCTCAGTGTCCAGAGGTCATGAAGGCATACATGTAATTAATACACTATGCAAAAATCAGTACAAATAGGGTCTATCATATAGAAAGACAACAGCCAATGATAAACATCAATAATTCACCATATAATGCACATGGACATGAACAATTGTTTTCTTTTAGGAGAAGTCAGGTGCACTAGTCTAATTTCCTCAGTGACCAAGACTTTTTGTTGCTGTTTTGCTTAAGATTATATCCAAATGTACTTTTAATTCTGGAGTAGATTTGTTCAGTTTTAACAAATATAAATTCATTTCTTAGTGTCAAATTCAAGAGGCAATCTATAAATAAATGATTTGCATCTCCTATTTCATTAGAGAACAAAATTGGTGTTAAACAAACAACAATCACTCACATAATTTAGATCATATAAAAAGGGTGATGCTTAAAGCAGTATACAGTACAGGTATACAGCATCCTGTCGAACATAAAAACCTCCACCCAGATAGCCATTACGTCCAATCATTGACCCCTTTTGTAGAATATTTAGATAAAAATTTTAAAAAATAAAAAAAACAGAATGCTGAAAATTCTATTTTTATGGAAAATCTTTTTTCGGTCTGGAATGTTAGTGTTGTTTTTTTCAGTATGTGAATTTCAGGGTTTTGTATTTTTTTTTAGCTATTCTAGCAAAAAGTCATTGGATATATTATCCCAATTTTATGTAAAGTTTTTAAAAATCTGNATCAGTACAAATAGGGTCTATCATATAGAAAGACAACAGCCAATGATAAACATCAATAATTCACCATATAATGCACATGGACATGAACAATTGTTTTCTTTTAGGAGAAGTCAGGTGCACTAGTCTAATTTCCTCAGTGACCAAGACTTTTTGTTGCTGTTTTGCTTAAGATTATATCCAAATGTACTTTTAATTCTGGGGTAGATTTGTTCAGTTTTAACAAATATAAATTCATTTCTTAGTGTCAAATTCAAGAGGCAATTTATAAAGAAATGATTTGCATCTTCTATTTCATTAGAGAACAAAATTGGTGTTAAACAAACAACAATCACTCACATATAATTTAGATCATATAAAAAAGGTGATGTTTAAAGCAGTATACAGTACAGGTATACAACATCCTGTCGAACATAAAAACCTCCACCCAGATAGCCATTACATCCAATCATTGACCCCTTTTGTAGAATATTTAGATAAAATTTTAAAAAAATAAAAAAAACAGAATGCTGAAAATTCTATTTTTATGGAAAATCTTTTTTCAGTCTGGAATGTTAGTGTTGTTTTTTTCAGTATGTGAATTTCAGGGTTTTGTATTTTTTTTTAGCTATTCTAGCAAAAAGTCATTGGATATATTATCCCAATTTTATGTAAAGTTTTTAAAAATCTGTCAAAATGCCATGTTTATACATGACACATGTTATGTTTGTCAAGTGACTGTAGAAATGTGTCAGTTTTAAGGTAATTTAATTCTTTTTGTCTTGTTTTACACAACTGTTGTTTAATAGACATATTTTTATTGATAATTGAAGAATGCATGGAAGCCATAGTTTGTATCCAGTTTGAACATTATAGTCGTAAAAAAATTATGCTGAGTATTAGCTGGAAGTACAGTCCTCATGATGAGCACTGGTCCTTAGGCACAAGACCACTAAAACTTTGTTTGGAGCAGTACATTTTTCAGTTTTTATTTAGAACTAAATAAAAATGAATTCAAGAATTTGAATTGGACCAGTAAATTCAGTTTCATTTTGAGGACTGGAATGGCAGGGGAGTTTGGTCCGAAATACTGCTATCATTATTACCTATTAAAATACATGTAGCTCTTTGAAATATGAAAATAATCTATTACAGACAAATTTGCTTCAATAAAACTTTTTAAATGTGTTAATAACATATTGTATATTAGACATATTAAATTTTTTTTTTGTTTCTATAAGGTCTATTATTTTTATTTGTTAGTTTATAAATAACAATTTATTTATCAGAAAAATAAAATGAAACGGATGCATTACATTAGATCACTCAAATAAAGTTCAATGTTTTTCAAAAAGATATTTGTATTAGAAATCTGAATTAAATGCCTGCATACTATTACAAAATCATAAATATTACTAGCTGAATCATAAACCCCAAAAATCTTGGTTACTTCTGGACATGTCTGCTTTTTTTATGCCCTGCATGCAATGATATGGGGGCATCTAGTTTTTTTGTTCGTCTGTGCCGCTTCACTTTGTGAATGCAACTCCTCAGAGGTCATTCATCTGATAGCTTTCATATTTGGTATGATGATTGGTCATGCTGTGTAGTTGATCATATTAACCTGCCATTTTGATTCGATGATTTCTGTAGGAGTTATGGGACTTAAACATTTTAATGCATAAAAGAAGGGCAGTGTCCTATGAACACAGTAAATTCTTGTTGTTTTATGTTTTTGTCTGATTAGACATACAATGTATATACATTTGTATATGTCTTTTGCAAAAAATGCTATAAATGTACATGTGCGTGTATGTATATATAAGGCAAAAAAAAAAAGATGCCAGTATTTCCACAAACCCTACCAACCCCAGGGCTTTCAATATTTTTCAAGTCTACCAGTACTTCACTATTTACCGGCAGTACTTTTTATTGAAATTTGAAGAATTTTCATGAATATCTTATATAGCACTCTTTAGAATCAGGAGGTACCAAAGACCGGCCTAGATGGGTAAAAGTACCTGGTACCGCCCCTTTTTGAAAGGCCTGGGAACCCTAATTTTTAGTGTCTACCATTAAGTATTTATTGCTATTTTTGGACTGTTAAAGTCAGATTCTTGTCCTGTTTTAACCGAGGTAACAATAAAAAAAAATAAGAATAATAAGTTTGCCTACATCTTTACCCAATTTTTACCAAGAATATTTGCTGAAATCATGCAGGTATTTTTGCTTTGGCCTAATAAAATTTGACTGTCAAATCTAGGTAATGTCTTATACAAGTAATAAAAATATGCTTACAGACCCTGGATCGTATAAGTTTACACCATGCACGAAACGCAAACGAACGAAAAACGCAAACGAAACGAACGGAAAACGAACGAACGCTTCACACGAACGACACGAAACAAATGCACGATACACGAAACGAACGCACGATACACGAAGCGAACGCACGATACACGAAACAAACGAACGATATACGAAACGAACACCCGATACACGAATAGTATCGTGTTATTATTTGAATGACTTTTGTGCAAATTGATATGATTAACTTCTGTAATCTTATTTTTTATAAGCAAGTTATTTATATAAATGATAAATTAGTCNAATGTGTTTAATAATTATATTTATGATTAAATTTTAAATCTCATATATTTGACTTCCAAATATGACTTTCTATTTATATAATTAAACAAAATTTATATTTATTTAATTATAAAATTATACAGAATTTATATTTATATAATTATACAGAATTAATATTTATAATTATTCGGATTCTGAATTGACAATTCCAACCAGACATACCTGGTTAATAAAGAATTGAATTGTGTATCAGTTATTTTTTCGGTTAAGCTGTCCGAGAGGCGTGTGGCTTCAAAAGGTCATATAATTGTTAATTAGAATGAAATTACAAATGTAAGAGTTGACATTTCACACCTGCAGTGCAAAAATTTCCCAAGAGAAACTGTCAGAGGCATTTGTTTACATACATGTAGATGATTTCTTGTTTATTTGTCCTAGAGTCAATTATAGAAAAAATGCATTTATTAAATATGTTTTTCCCTTATTGTACAAAATTACTGGTACATGTAAATAAAGGAAGTACATGTTTGTATATGTAAAATTTTGTTCACACTTTAATTAAAATTTTGTTAATAATAGTAAGATTGAAATTGTAGTAATTATTTTAAACTGGAAATCGTAGCGTGGGTTTGTATCGTGTATCGTTCTTTTCGTGTATCATTCGTTTCGTGTATCGTTCGTTCGTATTTCGTTTCGTGTATTAGTCTAATTAAACTGGCGAACGATACACGAAATGAAAGAATAAATTACACGCACGAAATGCAAACGAACAGAAAACGAAAAACGAACGAACGATACATGCAAATGAAACGAACGAAAAACGCAAACGATACGAAATATCTGTTAAGTTAAACGATCCAGGGTCTGTAGTTAGTAATTCTTTTCATAAATTCTTATAAACTAACATGTTTTTTTCTTCAAATGTTGGCTTAGAAAAATGATTATTATGTACATATCATGTGTGAACCAAAATTTGTGACTAAAAAAGATTCCTCTGAAACAAATTTTTTGTGCAATAAATTCTGGGAGAACAGGGTTTATTATCAAGATGTTTTGAGAATGGTTCTTTTGGTAACATTTTGGGAATTTTTTATTAGACAAATTTGCCATTTGAGAATAAAATTAAGGGAGTAAGAATGAAATTTGGGAATTTTGCATGATTTTAGAATATTTTTTTATTGGGAAAGAATCCTTTTAGTGGACCCTGCAGAAGGCTAGAACAATCCCAGAGAACTTGTTTCATAAGAAATTTAAATACGTTGTATGTAAAATTACATGGTGTACCAGTAGTAGACTTAATTGTAGCCATCAGTTTTTAGTTTTTAACACAAATGTTGGGATTACACATCAATCCATCAGGGAAGAAGTATAATTATTAAATCTTCTACAATACTGGCTAGACAATGTTGATATGTCACATGCTCTATTATCTACTTAAAAAAAAATTTACATGTGTCGTCTTTTTTTTTACAAAATGGAAGGATGTGTGCAATTTGTACAAATCTATGATCACAGTATTTAAAACTGAACTGAATTCTTTGTAATGATAACTTGAGGTTTTAAAATTTTTAATTTCAGACAGATCAACCTGAAGGGGTAAATTATACAGTGATGTACTATCAATCACGTTTCAAAGGATGTTTAATAAGATGTCGATTGTATGATGGGGCCCAGGTGGCTCAATGAGTTAGGTCGTTGGATCTAACAACTCATACAAGCCTATCTACAATATAGCGTGGGTTCGCACCTGGCTTTGTAAATTACAAAAAAAGGGTGCACTCGACTCGCAGCCGCAAGTGATAAAGTTTACCAGTTGCTTGCCCATGGTTGGTGGGTTTCTCCGGGTACTCCGGCTTCCTCCACCACTAAAACTGGTCGCCATGATATAGCTGAAATATTGTTGAAAGTGGCGTTAAAACACCAAAAAATCAATCAATTGATTATATGATCATTAATTTTCTTGTTAAACTTTTGAATTCATCCATGGTTTTTATTGTGATGCTCAGTCTTTACATGTAGTTTTCTGTGTATTCTATTTAGCTCACCTGACTTTTATGTGGCTATTTTATTATCCCCTCGCCAACGAAGTTGCGAAGGGATATAGTAATGCTACCGTCCGTCCTTCCGTAACATCCTTGTATCACTCTAGAATCACCATCCTTCAATGGATTTTGACCAAACTTGTTACATACTTAGTTTTTAAGAGAATCTGGAACCTTATTGATTTTCAAGGTCATAGGTCAAAGGTCAAGGTCACTGGGTCAAATTTTTAGGCAAGGGGATACGCCACGCTTTACATTGCCCTTGTTCAAATTTAGTCTAATTGCGCCCAAATTCCGAAATATCTCTAACATTTTATTTTATATTACAGGAGGCATCTGGATTTTCTGACAATAATTCATTTCCAGAATTTACGAAATGTTTCCAGAACACAGTGCCTGTGTGGATTCCATGTGGATGGTTGTGGATGACATTGCCTGTAAACATCTACCTGACCAATACCAGCAAAACTCCTAGAATTCCTGTTACAGCTTTAAACACTTCGAAATTGGTATTTTTATTACCATCTTTAAGTGTGTATAATATGCATTAGTGTATTTTACATACACCCTTTCCGCTTCTACAAGTATGTAGGAAAAGTCTAGTATGTAATGAGTGTATTATACACAGACTTATATAAGACATCTTGGTAAATGTTATGCTTGAATAATCAAAATATGATATTATCGCAAGTAAAATATTTGATATTTTGAATATCTGAGCTAATACCGATCAACTAAGTGCTCAATTTGACAAGAATTTGGAAAGAAATGATCTGAACCTGTACTCTGTAACCTGTTATTTTACATTTATGCTATTAATGCGAGGTGTCTGTTGGTAGTGTAGGAGAAAGCAAACACACAACTGTCGGTTTGGATTGGTCATAAATGAATGTCACATGTTTGGAGTATGTCATGCTCTTTCCATTGTGTACATGTAAAAGAAAACTTGTATCAGCTCTTAACAAACAACAGTTTCTTAGGAGTCGTTGTTGGTGGCCTGTTGCTGTTATTCATATGAGAGCGACCATTTGATTTTTATGGGGGAGCTAGGATCAAATTTGAAAGAAAAAATCCAGGATGAGCAATTGGTCAAAATAAAAAGGCAGGATGCAACTGATAAAAAAAAAGTCAGGACCAGTACTGTCATTGGTAACTTTGTCATAATGGGTATTGGGTAACTAAAAAAAAATCCAGGACAGGATAGAGTGAAAAATAAAAAGTCAGGTCAGAAATTACAACTAAAAAAAAATCCAGGACAAAATATAGGAGACAGTTGTTCATTGTTGACTTTCTGCTGTTATATCATGCTGGACCCAGCAGGCATTAATTTGAAGAATTTCAAGACAATTGACAAATCCTCTTGTGTCCACACTTGTTTTTGCTGAAGGTTATTATTGTCCATTAAAAAAAAATTATGATAGTAAAATTCAATATCAATTGTATAATAATATAACAATAATAATAAATTGTAATAAATACTTTATTTTAAGAGAGTAACACGGTTAGCTTAAAGCTTATCTTCCCTTGAGGTCCTCGAAGAATGAAAACTAATACAATAATACAAATGTCAATAAATTATAAGTAATAGGTGTAACTTGCATTCATACCACACACACAGACACACAACATGTTTTAAATAAGATATTGAGAGTTTAAATTTATTTTCAGACATTAGATGTGATACTGGTTGTGATGACTATTATAGATGCAATCGGTGAAGGTTCAGAAGAAAATCACAGTCATACAGCACCTAATATTATACTTGTGTCAGGGATTATAAATGCCATTACATTTGTAAGTACTCATTACCATGGTAAAAAAAGCTTGAAGATACATGTACCAAAGGGATAATCTGAAGCCGTAAGCCTAAAAAGGACAGAAATACAATGGCCAAAAGAAAAAGGACTAAAAAAACAAACAATGATCTACAAAACGTTACACAGAAAACTGAAGATTGAGCATAGCGAACACCAACAAAAACCGCGGGTGAACTCAGGTGCTCTAGAAGGGAAAGCAGTTCCTGCTCCACTAGTGGCACCCATCATGTTACTGTTAAACTGTAAGTTGTTAAGTCCTAGTAGGAATACCTCGGTTATACAGTAGCTAAAATTGTCATGATTTCAGGGTTTAAAGTGCTGTTTCATTTGTGAATATACCAGACATGCAAAAAATAGTCCACCTATATATGTGTAAACAACTTTAAAGAATATACAAAACAGTAGTCCCAGTGGAAAAATAGAAATTCATGGACAAACTTAAAGATGTGCTATATTCAGCTTTACTGGTATACTAATCTCTGATGAGATAGAATTTCCACCGTAGCATTTGTTCAGACTTGAACAAATAGTACCTTTTATCCTGCAATTGTGTGATTTTAAGTACTAATAAAGGGGTAAAATAAACTTCAGTGTTATTTAGTCATGGAGAAACGATAATAGTATAAGCATTGACGTCACAGATGACACCATTTAAAAGGATTAGAACGACACGTTTTTCAGCTATTTTCAGACAATTTGACAGGTGTTTTGGACTTTCTGATAATTTGCAGGATAAACACAATATACATACATTGTCGTTAAATATCAAATTCATTTGCACTGTCTGCGAAACAGGCTGAAAAACCTTGACAAAGGCTCGCTTTTCTACCTGTTTTTAAAGCTCGTACAAATAAATTATATATCTTCTGACAATGTATGTACATTGTATATCTTTTTCAACTGTAAAAAAAAAATACAATATTTATTCCTCAGTGAAGGAATATTATGAAGTTGTTAATAATAAATTATCCAAAGGAACAATTATATGTTCACAGTCTTTAAAAAGTCAGTTATTTTCATGCCCCTGTAGCTAGTTGCCAGGGGCATTTAGTCCTTTCATATATTCTTCCCACATTTGGTTTCAATGTAAATTATCCATTAGCAAATCATTTGAAATTCATACACAAGATCAGGGGCTATAAAAAGAAAAAGTTCAATTTCAGACTTTACCACTTTTTCTGCTCTTAAGTTATGCCCCTTGATTTGCATAAAAATTATCTGTTTACTTTAGATTGAGGTGGGGACATCCATATTGTATGGACACATTTTCCCATTTTTTCAATCTGTTTTATAGTCTTTAACGGTCTTTAAGTCAATGGTGGAGCGGGGTGGGGTATACTGTTTTACCTCTGTTCGTCCGTCTGTCCCAAGATATTTTTGTTCGCATTTTTCTCAGCAACTATTGATGGCAGAAATCTGATATTTGGTCACACGCTTCATATAGGTACCCCATATCATGGGAAGCGTTTTTGGACCCGTCACATTCCTACCTCCTGTTTGCTGACTTGGTTGGTTTTTATACACATTGAACATATATGCGGGGGTATCATAAGTGAGCATTAGCTCACAGTTCATCTTGTTTTGTTTGTTTTAGGGCCTTGCAGCAATATACAGCCAACTTGACAGAATTAGAGGGAACATAACGTCTACTTCATTGTTTGTATTTTGGTTACTGAAGGTTGTGTGCAATATTATAGAATTTTACACTAGAATTGTTAACAAAGTGAGTAAACATTCTAGTACAACGTTCTTCATTGGCTGTACATACAAAGCAATCCCCTGATAAAATATCTGATATATTTATGTGCCACACATGCCTATTGTCATGTGTGCAATATTAATTTCACACTAGAATTATCACCATTGGGAGTATAGTTAATGTCCTAATAATAGGGCCCGGGTGGCTCAATGAGTTAGGTCGTTGGATTTAACAACTCATACAAGCCTATCACCAAATTACAAAAAAGGGTGCACTCGACTCGCAGCCGCAAGTGATAAAGTTTACCAGTTGCTTGCCCAGGATGGGTGGTTCTCTCCGGGTACTCCGGCTTCATCCACCACTAAAACTAGTCGCCATGATATAGCTGAAAGTGGCGTTAAAACACCGAAATTCAAATTCAAATTCTAATATGACGTCCTTCTTTGGCTATTCATGAATACACAATGCCGTGATAAGATTCCTGATATATTTGTGTTTCGCACATGAATATTGTCAATCAGAAATCATATTGCCACCAAAGCCTCTAATATGAAGCTTTTCTTAGCTCACCTTGCCAAAGGCAATGTGAGCTTTTGCCATCACTTGGCGTCCGTCGTCCATCGTCAGTCGTCTGTCGTCCGTTAACTTTTCACATTTTAATCTTCTCCTCTGAAACCCCTCAGCCAAATGAACTGAAACTTGGTAAGAAGCATCTATGGAAGGTCCTCTATAAAGATTGCTCATTTTGTCCTGATCCATTAACAGACATGGCCGTCACAGGCAATTCTTGTTTCTGATTGGCCCATTTTTTTAAATCTTCTCCTCTGAAACCGTTTGTCCAAATGAACCGAAACCTTGTAGGAAGCATCTATGGAAGGTCCTCTATAAAGATTGCTCATTTTGTCCCGATCCATTAACAAGCATGGCCGCCACAGGCGACTCTTGTTTCTGATTGGCTGATTTTGAAAAGTCTTCTCCTCTGATACCGGTAGGACAAATGAACCGAAACTTGTAGGAAACATCTATGGGCGATCCTCTATAAAGAGTACTCATTTCGTCCCGATCTGTTAACAGACATGGCCACCACAGGCGATTCTTGTTTCTGATTGGCTGATTTTTAAAATTATTCTCCTCTGAAACCGCTTGAACAAATAATCCGAAACTTGGTATGAACCATCTATGGGCGATCCTCTATAAAGAGTACTCATTTCGTATCAATCCATTAACAAACATGGCCGCTACAGCCGATTCTTGTTTCTGATTGGTCTATTTCTAAAAATCTTCTCTGAAACTGCATTGCCAAATGATCCAAAACATGGTAGGAAGCATCTATGAAGATTGCTCATTCCGTCCCAATCCATTAACAAACATGGCTGCCAGATGCGATTCTTGTTTCTGATTGTTCTATTTCTAAAAATCTTCTCTGAAACAGCACATCCAAATGATCCGAAACTTGGTAGGAAGCATCTATGGAAAGTCCTCTATAAAGAATGCTCATTTTGTCCCAATCCATTAACAAACATGGCCACCACAGACAATTCTTGCTTCTGATTGGTTGATATCTAAAATATCTTCTCTGAAACCGCTTTGCCAAATGAACCAAAACTTGGTAGGAAGCATCTATGGAAGGTTCTCTACAAAGATTGCTCATTTTGTCCCGATCCATTAACTATCATGGTCGCCACAGGCAATTATTGTTTCTGATTGTTCGATTTCTAAAAATCTTCTACTCTGACACAGCTTGGCCAAATAGACCGAAACTTGGTAGGAAGCATCTATGGGAATTGCTCATTCCGTTTTGATCCGTTAACAAATATGGCCGTCATAGGCAATTTTTGTTTCTTATTGGTCAATTTCTAAAACAACTTTTCCTCTGAAACCGCTTGGCCAAATGATATGAAACTTGATAAGAAGCATCTATGAAAGGTCCTCTATAGAGATTGCCATTTCGTTTTGATCCATTAACAAACATGGCTGCCACAGGCAATTCTTGTTTTAGATTGGTTGATTTATAAAAATCTTCTTCTCTGAAACTGCTTTGCCAAAACGAACCGAAATTTGGTGGGAAGCTTCTATTGTCTATATGAAAGGTTCTGTATTAAGTTTCCTCAAAGCAGAAGGAAAGATGAGCAACACAGGCTCAGCTCAGTGCTGAGCCTCTAGTTTTAATTTTCATCGATGGCTGTTTAAATATTATTGGTAAGGCACTGACCAAGTTTTTGTAACTTTTTTGACTGATCAACATGTCTGCCACATCCTCGGATTGACTGAGACATTTATTTTATAAAAATGAAATTCAAATTCAATTTTTTCCATCAAACAGAGGTTAAATCATGGGATTTCAATTATCACTTGCCAGGATGTCAGAATAAGAAAATAAGTTAGGGTTAGGGGTTAGGGTTATAATGATTAACACCACTTTCAACAATTTTTCAGTTATATAGTGACAATTAGTTTTATTGATGGGGGAAACTGGAGTAAAAATGTACATGGAGAAAACCACCGACCTGTCGCAAGTCACTGACAAACTTTATCACATAATGTTGTATTTGAGTACATCCCTCCATGAGCGGGATTCGAACTCACAACTTTAGAGATCTAAGGTACTGATTGCATAGGTAGTTATAGATCCAACTACGTATACCATACGATGATGACCATGATGGCCCTGAGAATAATTTATTTCTAATCACATTTTTCAGACTTATGATCACAATCTGTTAAGATTTATCCTGTTTTACATATTGTATGCTGTTATGGTGGTACAACTTATACTTCATTCTTTTGCTGAGAAACAGAGATCCACTAGTGAAATTAGTGAAAATAATAAAGTAAGTAAGATAAACACATTGTAATGATAAGGTTTGTAAAAGCAAAGACATTGTAATTGTAATAGTCACAGATAATTTGTTTTTTACCTTGATATGACCTTTTATAGATTCCAGTACTGTTAGAAGTATTAGTTTTGATTTTTGTTGTCTTAAGCGTAATGCTGTTTAACCAGCAGATTCTACCTTCCTAACTAGTAGTCAGTTAACTACTAGCATTCATTGACCCTGTTTTTGTACTGTACATGTTTATGTTGTCTTAAGAGTAATGCTGTTTAACCAGCAGATTCTACCTTCCTAACTAGTAGTCAGTTAACTACGAGCATTCATTGGCCCTATTTTTGTGCTGTACATGTTTATGTTGTCTTAAGAGCAATGTTGTTTAACCAGCATATTCTACCTTCCTAACTAGTAGTCAGTTAACTACGAGCATTCATTGACCCTGTTTTTGTACTGTACATGTTTATGTTGTCTTAAGAGTAATGCTGTTTAACCAGCAGATTCTACTTTCCTAACTAGTAGTCAGTTAACTACGAGCATTCATTGGTCCTGTTTTTGTACTGTACATGTTTATGTTGTCTTAAGAGCAATGTTGTTTAACCAGCATATTCTACCTTCCTAACTAGTAGTCAGTTAACTACGAGCATTCATTGACCCTGTTTTTGTACTGTACATGTTTATGTTGTCTTAAGAGCAATGTTGTTTAACCAGCAGATTCTACCTTCCTAACTAGTAGTCAGTTAACTACGAGCATTCATTGACCCTGTTTTTGTACTGTACATATTTATGTTGTGATTCATTTTTGTGGTAGTCTGTGGTTTTTTTGACTGGAAGCGAGTATATGTGCAGTTTTTTATTGTTTGTTTATATATGTATTACTGTTGGAGATATAAATATCAAGAGGGTCATAGTCTTTATTCGTGCAGTGAATTCTGTTAAGATGAGAGATGATTGTTGGTTTGTAGATGCTGGTGGAATTGATTACCATCACTGTTTAAACTGTCTTTTCATAATATTGTGTAACTTATACATGTATAAATGATCAATTTGTTTTAATTTGTATAACATATGTTCGAAATTTTATTTAAAATCTAAATTAAAAGTAATGTTTATTTTTTGAATCTCTTACAGAAAATATGCCCAGAAGGGAAAGCCTCTGTACTAAGCTTATTATATTTTTGGTGGATGAACTCGTAAGTATTAACATCCCATTAATGAAATGGTTGTTGGGGGTCAGTTCTAAGTCAAAATTTTCTGAAGCATTAAACAAATGTGTTTCTGTTACTGTCCTTGTGCTAGAACGTTTTTTTATCTCCTAGAGATAGGTATTAAGGGACAGTCATGATTGTGATCGTGTGGTAGTTGGATTTACAACTACCTGTGCAATCGGTGTCTACCTCCACTGAAGTTGTGAGCAAGGTATACTCGATACAACAATGTGATAATGTTTGTCAGTCACTTGCGGCAGGTCGGTGGTTTTCTCCATGTACTCCAGTTTCCTTTACCAATAAACCTTATCACCACAATATAGCTGAAATATTGTTGAAAGTGGCGTTTAGCACCATAACCCTAACCTGACCTAACCATTAACATCCTATTAATGAAATGGTTGCAAGTCAAAATTTTCTGAAGCGTTACACAAATGTATTTCTGTTACTGGAACTTTTTTACCTCCTAGAGATAGGTATTGGTTAAGAAATTTGCAATATCAAACTGGACAGTTGGTAAAAAGTTCCAACCAAGTACCAGAAGAAGGTATAAAGAGATGTAAATAAAGAAAGTACAGTCTTAAAAAGCTTGTACATGTACAGTCTAACTTGTTTTATGTGACCTTCCATGTGAACATTGAAATATGATCACATAAGAAAGGTGGTTACTATAAATACAGGTTTATTTTTAGATGAACTACACTGTGATGGGAAATTATAATTAAGGTCACATAATACAAGTTATTGCTTAATAGAGGTGGTCACAGAAGCAGGTTTGACTGTAACTTAATAGAGGTGGTCACTGAAGCAAATGTGACTGTAACTTAATAGAGGTGGTCACTAAAGCAGGTTTGACTGTAACTTAATAGAGGTGGCCACTAAAGCAGGTTAGACAGTATTTGTGTCTGTGCAGGTAATTCATGACATCATTAATAGAAAATATAATTGTCATTGTTGTATGATACACAAACCCCACTGAAAACTGGGAGTGAACTTGGGTGCTCCGGAAGGGAATCGGTTCCTGCTCCACTAGTGGCAACCGTCATGTTCTCTATAGTATTTTCTTAATATGTTGTTGATTTTGACAGGATACTTGTTACGGCCTTTAAGAAGCCTTTACAAGATAGGGATGTATGGACACTACTGTCCCGAGATCAAAGTCATAATATAGTTAGTAACTTTTATGAGAACTGGAGGAAAGAATTGTTTACAGCTCAACTGAGGTATGATTTGTATTTTATGAATTGAATAACTCATACAATGAAACCTCTCTCAACAAAACCCTGAATAAAAAACAAACTTTGAATGAAACCCAATGAAGGAAAGGTATGTTAATATAAACCTAACATCTGTCTATTCTGAACACAAACGTTGGAGTTTCTATTTATGAAAATAATTTAAAAAATAATAATTCTGATTTTAAATCACGGTTTAAAAGAAGGAAATTGTACATGTTTATTTTTTTCCTTCCTCTAAATTCTGAAATAGAAAAGTAAAAAAAAACTTACCTTATGGGCTTTTTAAAATGTTATAAATCAGGAAACCAAAATTCTGTTATCTGGCCACCTGACATTTGATAATCATAGAAGATGAAGCCAGCAGGTATTTTTCGGGATTTAACCTCTATTTCAATTGAAAATTTTAGTTTAATTTTTATTACTGGTAAATAAAATAAATCTACTCTTTATAATTTGAAGAAAATCAGAGGAGAGATCTGATTTAGTGTCAACATGAACCAGAGATGAACTTCTGATGATAGAAATCAAACAATTAATACATATTGAAGTCTATGTAGAATCCAGAGAATTTTGCTTGCCTTCACCTCCAAATATATTTTGTATATCACAAATGTTAATAATTGTGATGTCACTCTATATAAGATGATTGATTTTGATTTTTGGTGTTTAACACCACTTTCAGCAATATTTCAGCTATATCATGGCGACCAGTTTTAGTGGTGGAAGAAGCCGGAGTACCCGGAGAGAACCACCGACCATTGGCAAGCAACTGGTAAACTGGAGTCGAGTGCACCCTTTTTTGTAATTTACAAAGCCGGGCGCGAACCCACGCCATATTGGTGACAGGCTTGTATGAGTTGTAAGGTAATCCAACTACCTAACTCATTGAGCCACCCGGGCCCCTCCATATAAGAGAATAGCACTATTTCCAAATGATAAACTTATATTGTTTTTTTCCAGAAACAGAAAGCAAAGTATTACATCATCATCAGGTGAAAAAACACCATTATTGAATGAAAATCTCGTACCATTTGAAACTGTAGAACAACGGAGAAAGATACATAAGCCATCACTATTTAAAACATTATTTAAAAGTTTTGGATGGACATACATGATGGCTTTATTGTTTAAGTTGTTGTCTGACATTTTACAGTTTGTTGGTCCATTACTTATAAGGTAAGCTATCTTAATGTTGTTCATTTCAGGGGCTGTTATGATTGTGATCGTATGGTAGTTTGATTTACAACTTGGATGAGGTGTACTTGATACAACATTATGTCATATAGTTTTTCAGTGACTTGCGACACCAAGAAAACTTACCACTACGATATAACTGAAATATTGTTTAAAGCAGACCTGATTTTCGTCCGCTTTAAAGTGGAATTCCGCTTTTATTATTCCGGATTTTAACGTTACGATTCCTTTTTTATAGTATATTCAATACTTCCGATTGCCGATTTCCGCTTTTTTGTTGTCCTCGTAAAATCAGGTCTGTTAAAGTGGCGTTAAACACCATAGCCAAACCTAATGTTGTTACAGGAGTTACCCTCTTATTACGTCACTATTTCTGCAATGAAAAAGTAGCCATGCAAGAGGTGTGGTCTCTCTTGAGGGGGGGGGGGGGGTAATGTACCAGTAATTTACTATCTTGTTGCAGAATATTTAATATTTTAGTCTTAAGACTCAGTACCTTAATATTTTATATGTTTATCAAGTACTATATGTTCTGATTTAATGTCAAAGAGGACCAAAGGTGAATTTAATCACTATATTTAACTTCTGTCTGTTAGATATCAAATAATTAATCTGCATTGAAGTCTATGTAGAATCCAGAGGATTATACTTGGTTTCACCTTTAAAAACTTTCTTCATATCGCAAATGTTAAACATTGATTGGTAATTTACAAAATGTACTACCTATAGAATTCATTGGTCAGTGATAAAAAAAAAAAATTCCTGTACCTCTCTTTTTTCAGTTTACTCATAGACTATGCTGATAATCGTACAGAGAAACCCGCATGGAAGGGTTATCTCCCTTCTATTGGTATATTTGTGGCTGGAATAGTCCAATCAGTGTTTAACCATCAGAACTACAAACTAGGAATGGCAGTTGGTATGAGGGTCAGGAGTTCTCTTATTGCAGCTATTTATAAAAAGGTAAGCATTTATAATAAAGAAGAGTTATCTGCCTTGTGTATTTTAGATGTAGCCCCTACTCATCCAATCAGATTGGACTGTAATTGGGTTATATTGAAACTCTAATTATTTTAGTGAAATGGAAGATAAATCTTACAAAGGACTTATCAGGTCATACACTTTAAAGTTCGTGTTTGCTCTATATACCAAGCATCGTAAAGTACTTGAAAATACAAAATTTGGCAAAAGAAATAAAAAGGACCTACCCGGTAGTGACAATTGAAAGGTCACCACATCTTTCAGTGCTCTTTTACTAAGTAAATATGTGTGAAAAAATAAAGTTTTGTTCCTTGACTGGAGTACTAGTCTTACATCGTTTTTTCATCTTTATTTGCTATTTAGATAAAAAAAAATTATGAAACATAGCTCAATAATACAATATATATCTTTATATAAGTCATTGACTTTAGCAGTGGTCCGGTGACCCACGGCCAGTGAAAATTGATTCGGATCAGTGACTTTTGCCAAATTTTTTCAATTTTTAAGTTTTCGGTCGAGTAAATTCGACTTTAATATACAAATGTATTAGTATTATCCCTACACGTTGGTGTGAAAGGAGTAATCAGTTTTTATATGACTGCAAATATTTTGCAGTTGCATTATGGTATGTATTTGTCGTCTGTAGACGTAATGATTTCCGTGTGATAACTTTATCCTTCTGAATTTTGTGCACAAAGATCCTTGGAACAGAATTAATGCTCTTTATGAATATATTTTGCAGGCATTAACAATGAACAGTGATGCTAAAAGGGACACAACTCTTGGTCAGATCGTCAGTCTTGTCTCTGTAGATTGTCAACGACTCCAGGACTTATTTTCATATCTGTGGTGCATCTTATCTGTTCCAGTACAAGTAGCCATTGGTATTTACTTGCTGTGGGGCATTGTGGGTATTTCCTGTCTTGCTGGATTAGCTGTTCTTCTGTTACTGGTTCCTCTAAATACTTTTATTGCTTTCAAACAACTGAGAATGACTGTAGAAGTTCTGGCATTGAAAGGGGAGAGAATAAAATTGATGAATGAGATACTCAGTGGTATAAAGGTCAGTTATTTATAGAATTAGTAAGAAAGAATATGGATGTAAATGGACATGAGAGAATATCCAACTTTACACTTAGACACAACTTGAAATAAAGAAACATACTTTTATTGCTGTTCTGAATTTCACAATCACAGTCGAGTCTTCAACGATGAGCATAACTGATACCATAAAATAAGTGTGAAACAGACTGTAGCACAACTGTATGTGGTGGCTGAATAGCTATATAACAGTGATAGTGTTTGCATTTGTGGGTTACCTGTATTTTCTTCATTTTTTTATTTTTTTTTTGCAGCGAAACAATACTTTGAACAACGAAATGATAATATATGTAAACTTTATACTACATTTTTGTACATCAATTGGTTGAATATCATGGTATTATGAATTTATCACTAATAAAACATGACCTACATTTTTGCCATCACCATTTTCTAAATTAGTAACAACTGCAAGTCTACACAGTGGAAAGTCATCAAAACATCTCACAAATTTAAAAGAGATATTGTAGTTATGGTGGAACGATTTTCAGCTGATGTTTTCATGAAATACATGTAGATCTAGGCAATATTAATTTTACATTTGAAGAACGATCTATTTGGTTTTTATTTAGGTTTTTAATATATTCCCAATTTAATTATTTTTGTAAAAATCATGGACATTTAAGTTTTATTAATATTAATTTGTGGGCTGCCAAGCTTGGTGGGTATAGATCCAACACAGCGATTGTCTTACATGGTTGTGCCTCTAGTGCTGTAAATTGTGGATTCTGACATCAGTTGGCTCGCAACAAAGACTTTAAAACTGGTATTTGTTACTTCTCCACTTCTGAGTGATTGTTATTGCTCAAATTTGTTTGAGTTTCGTTATATGTCTTATAGTTATGCCCCTTTGAAATTTAGTATTGTATAAAATTATCTTTCTATTTATTCATCTACACAGGAGCACATTAACCAGATGAGTGATACATGCTCAACTGAGCCTTTATTTTATTTTCTTAGTATTTTTTTTATTTTCGCAGGTTTTAAAAATGTATGCATGGGAGCCATCATTTAAGTATCAAATATTGGAAATAAGAAGAAGAGAAATGAACAAGTTGATAAAAGTTGCCTATTTACAAGGAATAACAACGTTTGGATGGCTTCTTGCTCCATTTGTGGTAGGTTTTAATGTTACGGTTACACTAGCCAAAATAGAACCAGCTATTTATCACAAGATTCACGACATTGTATAAGGAAGGACTATCTTTTTTTTATTGTATTCTAAAAAAGGATATATATGATGCCTCGAAAAATTGAAAGAAATAGAAATCCTGATAATATGCATCCCTTTGGCATACCGTTTGTACAAATATTTTGTAAAATGAAAAGCTTCTAATCTGAAAACTGTAAGAGGAGTTAGGCTGCATATTTATGAAATTTCACAAAAAATGGAACAGTTAGACAATCTGTAAATTTGCGAAGAATTCAAGAAAATAAAAATACTGATAATACAGTAGGGAGTAGTGGATTTCGATTGAATGTATTATATAGTGTAGGATGTGAGTTTCCAAATCTGGAAGTTTTTACCTTTTAGCATTATTATTGTAAGGATAACATTAAATGTGATAGTGCATATCTTCATGTATGCTTAACTACGGTGTATCAATCGCCAAAAACCATGTTCTCAAACTCTCCAACAATGCTCCGCAATAGCTAAGAATAGCGTAGGGAAAGAAATACAATTTTGTACCAGTAAATGACCTTGGGTTCAAGACCTGGGAAATTAAAACTGAACATATGCTACAACATGCAATAGCTCAATAAATCTTCTCTCTCGGGTGAATGATACAGGCTCATGTGACTCGTTAGTTTTTCTTCCATCTGCATAAAATCTACGTTAAATCTGTATCTAGACTAGCTTGACTATTTGTTGTTTGTTGTCCTATTTTAAAGTGTTGCGTACATTTTATTACAGGTAACCTTGGCAACGTTTGCTACATATGTAACATTAAATGAGGACCATTATCTCAGTGCTAATAAAGCATTTGTTGCCTTGGCTTTGTTCAACGTTCTACGACTTCCTATAAACACGCTGGCACAGACTATCTTCTCTATAATACAGGTAAATACTATACTTAATGAAGGTTTTGTTTATTTACCATTGTGTATAATATGGATATGGGGTACATAAAGGCTTTTGTAGAATCTCAGGGGCCGACATGGTTGTGATCGTATAGCAGTTGGATTTACAACTACCTATGCAATCAGTGCCTATAACCACTAATGTGAGTTTGAATCCCACTCATGGTGAGGTGTACTCGATACAACACTATGTGATAAAGTTTGTCAGTGACTTGTGGCAGGTATGTGATTTTCTCAGGGTACTTTGGTTCCCTCAACAAATAAAACTGACCTCCATGATATAACTGGAATATTGTTGAAAGTGGCGTTAAATACCATAACCCTAACCCCCTAACTCTGAATACTCAGATTTGATCTATAGAAATATATTTCTCCATGCAACTAGTTTAATGTTACCCATGTTAAAACTACATACAAACTATAGTTTCCATGAATTATTTCTAAAACAAAATATGTACCATTATTCCAATAGAATGTTTTAATTATATTTTTCAATTACTGATGATATGCGAAATCAGATGCGAAAAAAAAAATAAAATAAATCAACAAATTACTTTCCAATTTTTTGGCTTTGGGCGTACTAGATGAAAACAAGTTTGAAGATACCAAAGGGGTAACATGTTGACACCAGTATGCATAAATAAATACAAAAAAACATAAATAAAACGTGAACCTCCATACAATAGGTTATTCCAGTGTACACTGAATTTGATATCTACATCTTTATTTTATTTCTACATGTATTTGACTTGTATATTGCAGGCACAAGTTTCCTTAAAGCGAGTCAGTAATTTCATTTCTGGTGAAGATTTAGATCCTGGCAATGTACAACATGTTTTTGACACAGGTAACAATACTGCAGTCCCCTTCTTATAAGACCACCCTTTCTGCAATGAATATGTGACCTTACAAGAGGGGTGACCTCTCATAAAGGGGACAATTTTTTTATAGTATTTTACAAAATCCATGCTTCTGTAATTTGGCCTGATAAGATGAGTGGCCTTTTCATGTGAGAGACCTTATAATAGGGGGGCTACTATATTTAACATATTTCTGCCAAAATTTATTTTGATAAATTGTCAAATGAGACAGAAATATTATTGAACTTGCATAATTGATTGATTGATTGATTGATTGATTGATTGATTGATTGATTGAAAAACACAAAATACCAAATCAGAACAAAATCTAACAGAAAAATTGTAGAAACAGAGGTGAAATCTATTTACCTAATACACACATACATGTACACTCCATGATTATTAAGGGGGAGGGCACAGGTCATGTGGTATCCATATACTAATTGTTTGTTTCTATTTCTGACGTACCCAGCAAAATTTTTAATAGAGTTTAAGGGTTTTTTTTATCTATTTTTACCATGTTTTTACTACAAAATTGTGCATTTTTGAAAAAATTTTATAGAAAAATTATCAGTGCAACAGGTGTCCTATGGACCACTAATCATGAGCATAATGCTCATTCAATCAATCTACTTACCTATCTGTGAGTTGAGTTAAGAAATGGCAAACCAATTAAAAAGGTTATCAATTTGTTGGAATTAAACATTGTGTATAAAAAGTAGTTATATCGAAAGAAATATAAATGTACAGCTTTAATTGCTAGTTGGACATAATAGTTCTACCAAAAGATTGTCTATATTTATAGTAAAGAAAACCTCCCTCAAGGACTCAACTATAGATTTGATCTATGCAAGTGTTTATTAAATGAATCCTCTACAAAAATTTCTTAGATAATGGGAACACACCTTAAAACCAGGTACTGTCTCAAATTCTGACCAGCAATTGTATTTGACTGTAAGTTTTTATTTTTATATTGTAGGATATGCAGTTAAGATTCAACGAGGTACATTTACATGGGATAAAGAGAGTCGTCAGCCAACACTGCGAGAGTAAGTATTAAACACAATCTAATTAAAATCAGATGTCTGTTCTATCTTGTTTTCATTTTAAATTTTGTTGATACACTAATATCTAATGACATCTTTTGTGGGGTCACGTCAGGGTTCATAATTTCAACCGACCAATAATCCATGACCTTTTTCAAATCTTTAGGTATTAAACTCCAGTACATGCTTAGAGCTGCTGTCCAATCAGTCAATGTTTTTTTTTGTTTTTTTTTTTGTAATTTGTTTATTTTTAAAGAAAAGCAGAGGCAGAGATACAAATACAAAAACATATGACATGCTTATGCAATTTTACATAGACAAAAGACTTTTAATTTATTAAAACAAAACATTTTGCAACACTGCACTGAAATTTCAAACACCAAGGACAGTTTCAAATGGCAACCACTTTTTACATATATATTCTTTTTGTGTAGAGGATAAGAAATTTATGGTTGTCTTTTCTATTTTTATACAATATTTCAGGTATTTTAGACCACCATTTATACTGGGTTTATCGCCCAAACATCTACATTAATATAAGTAATACTTTAAAATCAAAATGACTTGATTTTTAGTGTTAACTGGATCTAAAGGTTTCATTATACCCAATTTAATATTAGGTACATTTATATACTGCATGTTCAGACCACAATTTTCAAAAACATTTACTAAAGAAAACCAAATGTTTTTGTTGTAGATGCATTCCCATTACAGTTGCAATAAACTCTCTTTAGTTTCTGTACAGAAGGTGCATAGTTCTGTTTCTTTTAAGCCACACTAGTCAATATATTTAACTAGCTTGAAAAAATGTTCACCTTTTTTTCAACTCATATGAAATTACAGAACCATTTTGAACCACTGATGGTCAACAATTCCACTAATATCAACAAAATGAATGTATATTTCTGCATAAATATGTATATTTCAGTATAAATATCACCATACCAGATGGTCAGCTGGTTGCAGTAGTAGGAAAGGTTGGTGCAGGAAAATCGTCCTTGATGTTAGCCATGTTGGGAGAACTCATGACGTTTGATGGCACTGTTTCTTTAAAGGTATTTTCATAATAGTAATAAAATTATTTTAAATTAAAAAAAAATCTTAATTTGAATGTTATCATACATTGGCTATTTTTTAGACAAGTTTTAATTACTATGATACAAATGAAATGAAAAACAAAAAAATACTACACTGTCTGAACAGTTACAAAAATAGAAAAACATTTCCTGGCTTGGTTCAGGCACTTCAATGAAAAGCTAAAACTAATTTTATTATACATTTATTTTGTAACATATAAAAAGAAATTCTCTCTTTGAATTATATTTTTTTTGTTCGAGTCCCTATTGATTCGTGTTTTATTCTGTAAATTTTTAGATAAATAAATCAAAATTGTATGGGAGTTATGAAATTTACTTCTGTAGATAAGTTTGTCAGCTGATAAAAAACAAAAATGAATTAAAATTGATAGTAGTTACCCATTTTAACATGACCTCACTCTTTCCCTTTGTTAAAAAAAACCAGAATTATTTCTTCGTATTATCTTATTAGCACATGCGCCGATGAATGTGACTGACGTTTCCATTGGCAGCATAAATTGTGACCCAAATAATGCCGATAGAGGGCACAGTATTATTCGAGTTACATAAATTGTGTGTGACATTTTCCGCAAGCGTATGTATAAATTACCGTCTTCCAATCAAAGTATACTACCATATTTGTACTCTTAGACATATCAGAATCGAAAAAAAATCATGGAAGCCACAATGTGTTTTGAATTTTAACATGGATTGGGAGATATTAGTAAATTTTATCCCTAGCTTCTGGCTCGGGATAACAGAAATTATAGTGTGCAGGGATCAAAGGGAAAATTCACATATTAACAATAATATCTCTACGGAGGATTTGGTAGTGTGACGTCATTATGACATCACATTAAAAATCAGCGATATTATGTTAATATTAGGCTAGTTGCTTGATAAAAGATATCATGTCTTGTAAAGATCAAACGGAAAATGTACAAATGAACGATGAATATACATATTGTAAATAAAATATGGCAATAAATTGGACGAAATATCGCACTTTAATGTAATGATTTGCACCAACATGAGCAGATTATGAACAATAATTTCAAAGCGTGAACACATACACTAAATAATTTCAGGGATCTGTAGCCTATGTACCACAAGAAGCATGGATACAGAATGCTACACTGATGAACAACATCTTGTTTGGTAAAACTTTCATGCAGAAGAAGTATAAACGAGTGTTAGAAGCATGTGCTGTGAACTCCGACCTAGATATTCTACCAGGCAGAGATCTCACAGAAATAGGAGAAAAGGTACTGATTATCCAGCATTACAATTATCCATGCTTCAGATTAGCCTTACTCCAAATACAATGGCCGACTGAAAAGGGACAAAAGAACAAACAAAGATATACAAAACACTACATAGAAAACTACATTCTCTATCCAGAGTTGTCGTTCCTGCTACGCTACACAACATCTCTGTCAACGCTCATTACACAAGATTTTTGTAAAATTTAGAAACAGTAAAAAAAATCTACTTAAAATTGTTTTAATTATTGTAAATATCAATAAAGATGAAAATAAATCACTCATTTCAAATCAATTCTCTCTTAAAAATTATTTGTGATCGTTTTTAGCTTTTTGATTTTTACCTTCGCAAAATAGTTCTCCAAGAAGTGGGGGTAAAATCATTTCTAAGAGAGAATTGATTTGAAATGAGTGATTTATTTTCGTCTTTATTGATATTTACAATAATCGAAACAATTTTAGATACATTTTTTATACTGTTTCTAAGTTTTACAAGAATCTTGTAAATTGAGCATTGACAGAGATGTTGTGTAGCGTAGCAGGAACGACAACTCTAGATAGAGAATGAGAAAACTAAAGATCAAATAACATGAACCCAACAAAAAACTGAGGGTGAGCTCAAGTGCTTGGGAAGGTTCAAGATGCTTTAGAAATGTTATTGCCAACATGGATGAGTGATGACATTTTTTCAATGTGATCTCAGTGATAAACTCTTCATGTAATATGAAATCCTTGTTTATGATTTGATCTCCCAACACTAGTGTCTGACACTGTAGTGAAACAATAAAGGGAAAAGCTGGTATGAGATAGTTTTGTATACATATCCAAGTGCACACTGGGTAAAAGTTAGTTTTAATTTAAGGTGGTTGAATTGAAAGTTTAGACAGTGATGGTCACCAATATCAACAAAACAAGCACCCACATCTCACCTCAGACAATTGATTGATTGATGTTTAACGTCCAGCGAGCAATTTTTCAGCTATATTCAGGATGAGAATAATTTAAACGCCACGGGGCTCAAAACAAGGAAATATGATGGGTAGGGACGGAGAATTTTTCCAGTACAACAGGTCTCCTATGGACCACTTTAACGTGCGAAGAGGGTGGCAATCTCTCAACACCGGACCTCAGTTTTATTTACGTCTCATCTGAAGGATGGGTTGGTTGTCAATTTATACATCCCGCACAACCAACGGATGCCCCTTCAAGCCGAAGAAGCTCTCAGTCCCATTTCTATACCCCGGGGTTCCCGTTGGGTTGACCCCTTTTAGAGGACTAGTGCCTCTAGGACAGATAAACCTGGTGCCTATTCTACCCCCGGCACACCCTCTGGGAGGGGGTCTCGGACAATTGAACACAAAGAAGACCACACACAATATATAGCATTGGAAATCCAGGTCCTGGCTTGGGACAGGAACAAGAATGTGGTGGGGTTAAACCTGTTAATGGGATCCTAACCCTCCTCCTCTGATAATTGAATATTAATTTTCATTTTGCAGGGAATAAATTTAAGTGGAGGACAGAAACAACGAGTGAACCTCGCAAGGGCTGTGTATAGCAACTCTGATGTATATCTTATGGATGATCCACTCAGTGCTGTCGATGTTCACCTTGGCAAACATATCTTTGAGAAAGTTATTGGAAGTAAAGGTCTACTAAAAAATAAGGTAGGTGTACAGTTAGGCTTGATTTTGGGACAGGACGGTTAAATCTTATGAGGGCTTGGTTATTTAAAGACAGAAAAATATTTTCACGCAAATAAAAAGCAGATTTTTAATTTTTTTTATCAAGTTTTTCCAAAATTTTTCATTGACACTGCAGGGTCAATTTTTTGGCATTTTTTAAAAATCGACTAATATTTAGCGATATCTGTATGGAGAAAGACAGATAACATATACTTTCATCGATCATCAATAGAGTCAGTTGCAGATTTAATATACATAGGGGCTGTTGAGACCAAGACTGTATGGTAAGATAATCAGTGTCTATCATTACTATGTTGAGTGTTTTGATTCCCGCATGTGGCAATGTAAAATAAACTTTAATGTGGTAAAGCTGATCAGTGACTTATGATAGATCTGTGGTTTTCTCTCTGGAACTCCCAGTTACTCCACCAATCAAACTGGACCACCACAATATAGCTGAACTATTGTTGAATGTGGCTTTAAGCACCTATACCCTTATATGTACATATTTCAGACTTTTACAAACACCCATAGTCCTCTATATATATTTTTCAGACTCGAGTGTTGGTTACACATGGTATCCATTGGTTACCAATGGTTGATAACATAATTGTCATGGTTAATGGTAGAATTACTGAGATGGGTTCATATGAAAATTTAATCAACCATGATGGCCCTTTTGCTCAGTATCTGAAGAACTATTTGATAGAGGAAGCTGAAGATAATGTAGATGACCCTGAAAGTAAGTTACCATGGAAACTCAGGGTAATGGTCTACCACCAACAGAATCTACTTTCTTAGTTAGAAGTTTATTAACTATGACAATTATGACTTAATTTATTGTTTTTGAATTGCATTGGTGGGGGTAATGGCTAGCATGCTCACCTCAAGTGTGGTAGATCGTGTGTGTTGAGCACAGGTTTGGTAAAGCCAAAGACTAACAAACTGGTATTTGCTACTTCTTAGCTAAGCATGCTGCATTAAGAAATCAGAGCAAATACTGGTTGGCTTTGAATCAGGAATCATGTCTAGTTGGCTTTGAATCAGGAATCATGTCTACCTGTAGACTATTTTTTCAGTGAGATAGCACTATACAAATCCAAGTACAAAATGGATATCATCATCATCTCATTAAAATTAACTTGTTCTCGCCATGATATGGCTGAACAATTGCACACTTTGCATTGAACAACAATCACTTTCTCACTCAACATTTATAAGTGTTAAAGACAGAGACAAAGTTTATATGATTAACAATGGATGTAAATGAACATGAGAGACTATTCAACATTACACTTGAACACAAATTCAGGTAAAAGAACAGCTGTAGTAAGAAAAGATATGGATGTAAATGAATGTGAGAGACTATTCAACATTACACTTAGACATAAAGTCTAGTAAAAGAACAGCTGTAGTAAGAAAAGATATAGATGTAAATGAACATGAGAGACTATTCAACATTACACTT